>JALIZH010016385.1:0-51312 GCA_030522465.1 Rhipicephalus appendiculatus | reverse complement strand
GCTCATGGCACTCTCATGGCACTCTCATGGTCGTTTCTCTAGCTTGATATACACCAAATTTTGTATTGCGTGACGGGACTGTATGACGAACACAAATGACAAGTGGTAATGTCGAAAACATGACATGTCATGTGCGACATGACTTGTATGCCACGCTCATGGCACTCTCATGGCACTCTCATGGTCGTTTCTTTAGCTTGATATACACCAAATTTGGTATTGCGTGACGTGACTGTATGACGAACATAAGTGGCAAGTGGTGATATGGAAATCATGAGATGTCATGTGGGACACGGCTTGCATGCCACGCTCATGAGTCATGACACTCTCGGGGCCGTTTCGCTAGTTTGATATACACCAAATTTGGTACAGAGTGACGTTACTGTATGACGAGCATAAATAACAAGTGGTAATATGGAAATCATGATATAGATGTGCAACATGACTTGCATTCCAACATCATGGCACTCTCGTGGCCGTTTCGCTAGCTTGGTATATACCAAATTTGGTATTGCGTGACGTGACTGTATGAGGAACATAAATGACAAGTGGTAATATGGAAATCATGACATGTCATATGCCACATGACTTGCATGGCACGCCCACGGCACGCTCGCGGCGGTTTCACTATCTTGATATAAACCAAAATTGGCATTGCGGGACGTGACTGTAAAACAAACATTACTGGCAGGTGGTAACAATTAAATCTTGGATGCATGTCATCTACAACGGCATTTACATGCCACGCTCATGGTGCGTTTGCGTCCAGTTCACCAGCTTGATCTACACCAAAATTGTTATTGCGCGACGTGACTGTATGACGAATATAAATGACAGGTCCTGATATGTAAATCATGACATGCATATTATGTACAGCATCATTGGCTCCTTGGTGGCTGCTTCGCATCACATGGATTCCCACAGTGCGTGGGATCTCCCGTTTTTTTTTTCTACTACCTCGCGTATGTTCAAGAGCACCTAACTCAAATTACACGGGTGCGCTTGCAGATTCAAGAGCGCCCTTTTGAAACGGTATGCGTATTGGCTTAAAAATAAGACACGGCTTGCCATATTTTCTGTCTCCGGTGCCGGCACCTTGGTTCAAGAATATAAAGTTTGAGCTCAACGGAGTTGCGACGTTCGACATTAATATGCCGTCTCCTGCCTTCGATATTTTCTTCACTGTGTCCACATGATGCCCCTATGATATAGCATTAGCAGGTCTTCCGGTTCCGCAAATGTATTGCTTGTGACAAAAATAGTTGATGAGAACCAACAGGCAATACGACAAGGTAAGTTTAGGGGATGTCCTTCGTAGTGATTGTGAAGTAAATGTCAAGGAAGTAAAGTGGCCGAAAAGATTACTTGCCGCCGGCAGGGTCCCGACCTGAAAACTTCGAAAAACGCATCCAATTCTCCACCACCTTAGGTACGGCAGTGGTCATCGAGCCGTTTACTTTATTCGGTGTAGGTACAAGTTGTATGTGCGTTTCACCTTGGGAGTGTTGTCAGCACCGCTCGTATCTATAGCCATGACGGCGAGTTTAGAACACTCTTCCTTTTCGCTAGATGGCGTAACGAAAACTTGAGAATGACCGCCGTCGTAGCTCAATTGGTAGATCATCGGACGAGGTATACGAAGGTTGCAGGTTCGGTCCCTATATCAGTGCAAGTTGCTTTTAAATGCGACTGCTTTTCTTAGTCGAGCTATGTCAGGCATCCGGCGTTGTCCGGCGTTGTCCGCGGAGGAGGAGGAGGAGGATAGGTTGAGGAGGTGTCCGCGCGCCGGCAGGTGTTATCTCTCCGCTTTCCCTCCTCTCCCATAGCAACAGCTGCGGGCGCGCGCGCTTATCCTCGCCCCTAGCAACCGGAGCAGGTGGCGCGGGCGGAGTAGCGGAGAGTGAGTGGAGAGGAGGAGCGCGCTCTGGTGTGTGAGGGCGCTCACATCGCGGGAGCTCGGAGGAGCTCCCACGTGTGTGGAGAGAGTGTAGGAGAGGGTAGGTGCAGTGCTTCGCCGCTCCTTCTCTCGCCGTTCGCTCTCTCTCCTCCCTGCGCCCCACTCTCCCGTCCGCTCGCTCGCACGTATATATAAATGGAGTGAAGCGCGCGCGAAATGCATTCGCATTTCCTCACGATTCCCTTCGGGGAAGTGGGGGGCATTTTTTTCGTCCATTTCGCTTTCTTAATGTTTAATTCATAATTACTGTGAATAATATCCCCGATATTTTTCTTGGTTTTATTGTCGGTTTGGTCTCATTAATGTTGTGCCTAACAAAGAAAAACATGCCCTTAACATTCCTCCTCTTTGTGACAAAATGAGTATTCGAGAATGTAAATAACTCTCTACTCTTGGAGGTAAAACTATATTTCGCGTGGTGGTCGTAATTCTTTCCTGTGCTTTGAACTATAACGTGACAACCCTAGAGTCATTACGGCGTATATCTACGCGATGCTAATGAATGTGTTTGCTACCTTGAGAAAGACAAGTCCACTTGTCGAAGCCATGGCTCCAGCAACACACCCTGTTCAACGATTTCCCAAGTCTTGTATATATTTAGACTATTTCTAGTTGTTGCGTACAATGCTTAATGTTTTGTTTCACTAGATCTGACACTTATGCTTAGGGGCCTACTGGCACAAACATTCTAAGTCAAAGATAAGCATAAAGAGCGACCGTTCACGACTGGCACCTCTGCTTTCCCAACTGCACACGTCTCTCCCAGTAAGGCGAGGCACATAGCTCACTCCACCTCAGCAAATAAGAAACCCCTAAGCGGGCTGTTACTTTTTTCAGCATTCGCCTAGAGAAGGGGATGGGTGCGAAAGTTCGCACAAGTAACAGCGCTCTTTCTAGAGCTCACGACCGAGCCGCAGGATATACCCGGGTCTATACTTCGACCCATGCTTCTTCGTTCTAACTTTCCAGACGCGTACTGCATAGCAAATGTCGTCAATGGAGCCGCATCCCGGTGATTTTCGCGTTTTGCCTTTTTTCTTTTCTGTCAGCACTGTTCGGGTCTTAAGGGAATTAGGGTAAAGTTGTAAGTTGGATTCCTCATCCCCGCGGCGTACCATTGCACTCGGTTTTCTGCGGCCTAGAGGATTTGTCATTCTTTACTCGTACACTCTTCGAGTGCTTCCCTCAAGCTGCTGACTGAGCGAGGAGCACCACGTGAAGTGCTGTCTTTGGACCTATATACAACCCGCGCCGCATTGTTTGCGATAATTTGTCTGCACTCTATCCAAACAACATCGATGCCTTGAAGGCCTGGCTTTCACAAGATCGCAGGATTAAGAAAAAAAATGGGCACTCCACTGTCGCCCTGCATGTCAATGAGAACTCGGTTGGCTTTGCCCACACTTATTGTGGCTCACACATAGCAGTAGCCCCGGTCAAGCAGCCTTTCCTCCGCGTACTCTTGTTTGGCGGTGTTGCCCGCTATTATTCTTTCTTTACTTTTTTTTTCATGCGCCTCATTGGCAACAACTATTCCTTTTTTGATCCCTAATGTTGCTGAGTTTACTGGCCTTTCGGCGTCAGTTCGTGCGCTTCTCGCAATATAAGGAACTGAAAAAAGAAGTCAGCGACTGACATAATAAGCTTTATTGCTGCTGTGGTCGGTTGTGTAAGGCCGGATCTCCTCGCAGGGCATCTTTCGTTTGCATGAAAAATAGCGCCGTCTAACTATCAAGAAAATAAAGATAAAAAATGTTTTCGAGACGGTTTAAAAAGTGAAAATTGCTAGTGATTCAAGAGCTCAAAATTTCATGGTCTTCATCTAGGAGGGCTCTTCAGCTGTAGCGCTATCTTTGTTTGACTACTTGTCGCTTCTGCAGAGGGGAATGAAGAGGGTGATCAGCGTGAGTGAAAATGTGTGGACTTCATATATGCATGCAGCGCCTCCGGTTTCTGAGTGCCTAGTAGGCCTGTGAAAGCGCTTGAACGAGGAGGAAAATTATGCAGTTACACTCATTCTGTAAGCTGTAGGGAGTACGAAGCATTGACTCGTCTGTCCTTCGGGGTCGCTGGCGTTCACGGGCAAGCCAGCGCTGGCGATGAATACATGCTCGGCGCCCGTGGCGCTTAAGGAAACCCTCATTTGTGGTCAAATATCGCGCTCTCCCTTCCTTCGTTCCCTCTATTCCTTTCCTCCTTCTCCCCCCTTACTACTCTTTCCAAACCCATTGCTCTACCATACACGGTTATTCTATGCATTACCCTTCCCCTCCTCCCTTTCTTCTTCCTCACTCACGTACGACTCATCGTCACGATCACTTCCTTTCCCGTATACCTGCTGTACCATACTATACCCGGCTATGCTCTGCATTACCCCCTCCTTCTTGCCCTCCTCCTCATCCTCAGATCAGTCATCCTCATCCTCACTACCTTGTCCCAACCGCTAGTTAGACTATACTGCACATGGCTATGCTATACATGGTTTTGCCAGCGTGACGTCATACATAACTATGCTGTGCTTTGCCCTCTCTTTTTTCTCCTCACCCTCAACTCACTCCTCCGCGCCCTCACTTCCCTTTCCCATCTCCTTTCTATAAATAGTGTATATAACTATCCTTTACATGGTTATGCTATATATGGCTGTGCCGGGGTGATGTCACTCGACTGGATGAGACGACAGCAGACAGATTACAAGAGACAGAAGACTGCAATCCGGGCTCCTAAAGTGCTCCGCTCGTAAAACAAGAAAACAGCATGACATTCGTTTCTTGTTCCAGGCAGCATCGGCGCGTTTGTCAGCGCTCTTATAGTGCGTAGCTGGTTTCAGTCGTTTGGGTTGTGGTAATATGCTTAGGAAGGCGCACTTGCTGTATTCGCAAAAATGGCGATAAAATGGCGATAACCTTCGTTAATCCTGAGTGTTCATTAAAGTGTTGTTCAAATATGGGTTGCGTCTCCCTATAAATCTTAAATGGTACTTGGTGAATTTGCGTTCCCTTATTTATTTTTAGTGGACCAGCATTGAACAGTAGGGCTCACCCAATTTCTGTTTCACCTACGGGCTAGGAGTTTTTAGCGCACACAGCATGAACGAATTTAGGTTTCACCTAGAGCCATGTACAGTATCACTACAAAAACACATTACTACGAAATCAACAAAGGTATTTCATCTCATGTGGACATACGAAGGCACAACCTGGGAGGTTGCATCCTACACTTTTCCAATACAGCTGTATTTTGACAAAATTGTGAAGGACTACGCACCGAAATTAGATCAAATTTATGAAGCTCGTACGACAATGATTTCTGTGAGGTTGAGAAAAAATTGGATGCCATTTGTGGCAGATTAAGAATTATGAAATTTGGGGACGACGAGCGCGTTATTAGTTTGTCTTATTTATCTTTAACTACGCGCGTCCGAATTTTGGAATTTATTTCAAGCATTTTCAATAATAACACTGTATTTCAAGATGAACGTCCGCGTCCATGTGCATCGTTTACTCGTTTTTAGAGCGCAGCTCATAGGCGCCCGTTCCTGTGTTGAGCGGCGTAGCCGTCGCCGTCGCCGTTGCCGTCACTGATGCCGTCGGTGTCGGTAGCGTAAGCAATAGACAAGAAAAAAGGAAAAAAAAATACTGAGGATCAAATGGGATTTAAACCCGGGCCCTGTGCGCGGAAGTCGAGTATTCACCACCCAGCCACGCTGGTGCTTGTAACCCATTTGGAAAAAGACTATATGAATGCGTCATGTTGGGCAAGGAATCGCGTTAACCTACGTAATATAGCGTGGCAGAAGAGCAAAACAACAACCAGTCGTCACAGAATGCTAATTACGCGACGAGTGTGCGGTTTAATCCTCCCCACCCACTCAAAAGTGCTGAGGCACAATTCTTCATCATCATCAGCAAAAAGCAGCACCAACAAAGTGCATATCACACCTCACAGATGTGTAGTGGTTACCTAGTTTACACGCCGAAATACAAATAATGGCGCAGTGGGTGCTGTACTACTGCACATAATTATGATTTATGGCGCTGTAGATGCCTTGCTAAAAGCCAGAACTTCAAACACAGTTGGCGTTGCCCCAACATGAAAATGCACTCGGAATTCGCATTAGGCAGTATAGTAATAGTCGGTGTATTTTTTCCCTTTGTTTTGTTTGCTTTGTCAAGGGGTAATCTCACACCATACACTCTAAAAAAAAGATCGAGTAAAAAGGGTGTTTTGTCCCACAACAATAATCGTCATCTGGCCTGCTTGCGCTTCCTTTCTTGAAAACTCGGCGCTGGCCACTTTCCTATCAATAGTGATAAGTCAGGCTGATTGCGCGCATACCGTTCTCGACTTGAAGGTGCCGGGTGCGCGGCGATAATGCAAAGAAAGGAACGCAAGACAGTTGACGATCATTGTTGTGGGACAAAAGGACGCCCTTTTATTCGATCTTTTTTTAGAGTGTACAGCCAAAAATCAAGCCATAGCGAAAAGACAGGAAGGGCATCAGGCCGGACAAAACGCCGTGGCAAAGAATGTCACAGTAGGTTACTTACCCTACTCTTGGGTTTTGAAGACGCGGTTTTCGTGTATACAAAACTTGAACGATGACACACCAGCTTGCCCTCGTTTGAGCTGCTTCTTCGAAGCTATCATACGTTTTAATATACATCAAAGCAGTATATGGCTACGCGATACCAAAATTCCTTCATCCTGTGTGCCCAAAAGCACTATAGCACGTGTGTGTCACGGAAATCGGGCAAGCCCCGCTAGCTCACCACTAGCTGGTCAACCAAATATGACGAAGGAAATAGGAAGGAAGCAAACAGAAAGGAGAAGGCAGGGAGGTTAAGCAGAAAGACTTCCGGTTGGCTACCCTACACTGGGGGGATTAGGGAAGGGAAATAGAAAGATGAGAGAGAGTAGGGAAGAGAAGGAAAAGAGAGAGAGAGAGAGGCAGTGAAATTCATGAGTATGAAACATCAATTGCGATTTCTGGATAGCTGTAACCAAAAAGAAAACCATCTTGTTCTTCTTGTGCTCTCAGTCAATTGTATTTATCCCCCCCCACACACGACGTCACACATTCTGGCCATGTGTGATGTCATGACGACGTCACAAAGCGACGTCAGTACGTGATAATTTTTTTTTTCATCAGTCGTGTTTACCCGCCGCCGCTGCTATGCCACCGCCGATGGTCAATGTTCGCGTTTGTTGAAGCATCGAAGGCTTTAGCCTTAATATTTCGGATGCACATTAATGAAGAGTCTAAGTTAACCCAGTGATAAATCCCAGGACCGCACGTTTCCGCTTCGCTGGTCAACCATCTGTACGGAGTGCTCGAGCGTTGTTGTTGTTTTTAAAGACGATAGTCTTTCTTGGGATACCTAAACGGAGAAATTTTGGTCTGTCTGTCTGTCTGTCTGTCTGTTTCTCTGTTTGTCGGCATGTCACACGATTCAGCTAGCTGGCCAAAGTTTAATCCCCTGCCTTACGACCTCCAATCTTGACCGAGAAGCATGTGTTCATACGGGTGAGCGTGGGCAATTAAAAATCAAATATTACGCATACCTGAGGCACAACATCAATACCTTAGTACTATTCACAGTGTTCCTTTAAAACAAAATCTATAGATACGTAATTATAAATATCCTAGTGTTTATTACGCGGCGCTGAGAATGCGCCGTTGTGTACAAAACAAGTCTCCGCCCAGTGATTTAACGACGCTGTGGTGCTGTCACCTGGCAGCAGCATAGTTCAACACAAGCCGATGTTCCCCGGTAGCGCTGTAGATGGCGTCCTCTTCTGTTTTATCAATGCCAGCCAGATGCGGCTGATTCATCGTAGAAGAGCGCTGTCTCAGGCAAGGCAAAACATATATGGCCGCTTGATGAAATACGATCCCACTCTACAAGACATGATCAGAGAACGCAGAGAAAAGACCGACGACCAAATTTCAGCGGATAAACGCCGGCGTCCGTCTAAGCGTGCCCGGAAAACGTCCGAAAAACGAGCCCAGCGGCTAGCCCAGCTATTAAATTGTGGTACTCATGCCGCTCATGCAGTGCAGTCGGCACAAGACTATCGTCTTTCGACGACATTTGCAGCGAAGCACGCAGATACGCGGCCATTTTTTTTTTCCTTGCTTGCTATCTTGCTTGCTTGCTTATTTGCCCTATTTCCCAGTCCTAAGCTGGCCGATCTGAATTTACCTTTTGCGTCCTTGAAACCGACAGGCATTGTGTCTTTGCCTCTGATTAGCATTATTTCCTTCACTTTGTGTCTCTTCGTCTCCCTATTACCGAGTCAGAGACTTGTTAGGGCTACACAGACTTCTGTCTTTCTTTTTTTTTTTCAGAAACCGTGCGAAACTAGAGCATCCGTACATATCACATAATGAACCGAAGGCCGGTGTTAGGGAACTCTGCCGAGCGGCATGCATCTTCGTCCGCAGCACCGTTTTACTAATAAACGACGACTAAATCAGAAACTTACGCCCCAAATGAAGCAGGTCTAATTCAATTATCTAGGCTATACCTACAGGCGCGCACGTGGCGCTTCGCAACAAGCACAACGAAGAGGACCTCGCAGATCCATGCGTGCTAATTTCATCCACGATAGCAGCCTTCGCATTAAGAGCAGCAGCACATAAATAGAGAGATCGGACTGGCTCGGCTCCGTCTCGCGTTTATTGCTCGGAGCCGAGAAGGGGAGTTTCCCATTTCCGCTGCTCGCCGTCACCGTAAAGTCAATTTGATCCCCAGCTGATTGGTTGCTGCTCGTGGCACGGTAGCAATCCTAACGAGTACGAAACAAAATGTACTGAGGAAGAAGATGAGACGTCAGGCTTCGAACTGTTACCTAGCAAGGCAGAGATGAGGAGTTCGTGAACACGGGTGCTGCAGGAACCAGTGTTTCGACAGCCGGACGTTTCTTCAAGGCTAAAATAGCAGTGGCAGCCTTGAAGAAGACAAGTCCCGCTTGTCGAAACGTCGTTTCCAGCGATACCCTGTATTCACAAATTTTTTTATCGCTGCCAAGCTACCATCTTCCCTTTTCCTCCTAGCCGGGCAGGTTTCTGTTTCTTTTTGTTTCCACACAGCTACATAAAAATTGTTGGCTTTTTCTTCTTCTTCTTCTTCTTCTTCTTCTTCTTATTATTATTATTATTATTATTATTATTATTATTATTATTATTACTATTGTTGTTGTTGTTGTTACAATTATTATAATAAACAGCAAGTTATATAATAATAAACTTTTTTACATGTTATCATGACTCTTAAACGTCTTTATTTCCTGATATATATACTCCTCGTATAAAACTATTATTACGTTTCCTTAAAAAGTTGTTCTCTAAATATCGCAAAATCTTTAAATGTGTTTGTTTCTTTTGGCGGGGACGCTGTTACTGAGGTCAACAAGCACCTTCGTTTACAGAACTCGTCTCTATCGCCACTGACCTGAACCCGCCGTAGTCGCGACTCAGCGCGAGCGCGGGTTGGGGATGACAGATCCAATTGCTATGACTGCCGCGACAGAGCTGACAAGCGACTGCCAGTCTGATAGCGTGGTATGGTCGAGAGAAGGGTCAGGCATATACGCGAAGTTATGATGAGCAACCCCTGTAAACTCTTACGCGGTCTCTGCTGAATTTTAGGAGGGCCAATAGGGCATGCCCGCTTTCAAGTTTTCCTAGTTAAACATCAAGGAAGATTTGCACTAGCGGTGCCAAGGCTGAATGAAGTGCGGAGCTGCACGGCTTGCCTTGTCCCTTTATTTTCCTCTTTTTTTTATTGCGATAGCAATTATATGGACACTCTCGGCTGGTTTTCGTCGTCGGTGGCACCGTCGCCGTTGCCGCCGCCGTCATGACCCGTATATGTATATGTATCTATATATTTATAAAAGCCACAAAGAAAAATAATTCAGAAAAATGCTTCCGACGGGCGCCATCGAACGAGGGACCTCTCGCTCTGCAGCGCGCGGCGCTAACCGCTGAGCCACGAAAGCGCACGTCCTTCAACGTTCAAACGGCGAGTTATTTATATACAGCGAGTTTTCAGCGTGTTTTCAGCATTACCAGCGAGATGGCGCAAAGGCCGCGCTCAGCGGAACTTAGCTCGGTGCCCGCTGTCTCGCGCACTTTGCTGTTCTCAGTGCTGTCTCACGCACTTTGCTCCGTTGGGGGGTAGATGCCCTTGCGTGCGCTTATCTCTCGGGGGGGAAGGGGAGGGGGAGGGAGATTTGGGCATTCGCTGGAACGATTGCGTTGTAGTCCCCGAGCGCACGAAGGTCACTTCGCTCGCGGCAGTCCCCCCCGTTTGCGAAAAGAACACGCTTTCCAAACACAGCGAAGTAACAACTGTGACACTTGTTAGTTCGCGATCCTCTGTACCTGTGAATACGCTTCGTGCATCGTTTTTCTTTGAGCAGCGCGTTAAGTGTCGAGCTGTGAATGTTGTTAGTTCTCTCTCGTCCTGTGCGTGTTGTTTTCGTACGTCATGTGTGCGTGAGCAGCGCGCTGCACGTTTCGACCTGCTTGCCATTCGTCGCTTGACATTCCAATTTGTTGCTATCGCATTCATTGCTTCGCCTTGTGGCGAAACTGTGACTTTTTTTTCTATCTCTCTTCATTTCTATCCTCCGTTTTTTTTCGTCTTATTTCAATAACGATTATATGGAGACTCTGAGCTGGTGTTTGCGGTCGCCATCATGTCCCATTTATATATATATATATATATATATATATATATATATATATATATATACCAGAAAAAAAAAGTTCAGAAAATAATTTTCCGAAGCACGTGAGAGGGGATTTGAACCTGTGATTCCTCACTCTACAGCACCCAGCGTTAGACGATTTGGCCACGAAGCGATGCGAGCGCCTCCTACCTCTTTCACCTGCACTTTGCCCTACAGGGAGTTGGCGCAGTGCGCGCGAGCTTTTATCGTGATGTGCGTCTTGTGCGTCTTGTGCTTTCCTCGAAAATTTTGCGTAGAAGTTACAGATTGCACGAAGGTCACTTCGCTCGCTCTGTAATTCATTCCCACTTGTTAATTCGCGCTCGTCCAGTGTATACCTCTGCGATCATTTTGTGCTTCCTTTGTGTTTCAGCAGCGCGCTTTAAGGGTCCAGCTGTGAGAGTTATTACTTCGCTCTCGCCCTGTGTCTGTTCTTTTTATGCGCCCTTTGTGCTGGAGCAGCGCGCTGCAAGTTTCGATTTGCTTGCAGCTGTACGCGTGACATACGAATTTGCAGCTGTCGCATTGATTGGTTCCCCCTTGGGGAGAAGCTGTGATGTTTTATTTGTCGCGGTTTATTTCTATTTCTGCTTTCTTTCTATTTCTTTCTTTCACTCGCTCCATCTTTCTTTCACTTTCTTCGCTTTCTTTTTCTCTCTGGATTTCTGGCTTGCTCTTTCTATTTCTCTCCATTTCTTTCTTTCTCTTACTGTCACGCTCTCTGTCTTCTATCCCTTTTTTGTTTATATTTCTACTATATCTTTCTCTGTTTGTCTATTTCTTTCTCTGTCTTTCTATCTTTTTCTGTCTGTCTTCTCTTGTTTTCTCTTTGTTTTTTTCTTTTCTTTATCTCTTTCTCTGTTTCTTTTTTCTCTCCCTGCACACGTTCTCTTTCCCATTAGAGATATTGCATCTCACGCCTGACAAAATTGACGCACGTGTTCCGGAAGCGAAGCAGAATATGAAGAAGAGGAAGGAGAGGAAAAAGAGAGTGCGTGCCGGTTCATGATGATGACAGTTTTCTGTTCGCTCCGCACGGACGTTTCGCACGTATTACTCGGTCTTGCACTCTCGGATGTGCACAGCCGGCTTAAAAATCCACCGAGAAAATCACCATACAAAATCGACGCTAATATAGCGTCGCCTATAACGAAGGTACGCTGCAACGGCGTCAAAGGGTTCAGGTTTTGTGATGGAAAGAGTGAGATGAAAACGAGCTTTATAATAAGCAGAGGGCAGAGGCTCAGTCGATGGTGCATAGGCTCCCAACATCCATATTGATCGCGTGCAAAGGAGGGAACTGCTCATCAAAGAGAGGCTTATGGAATAAGTTTCGCGTGAAAAGGATCTTCCGAACTTCGTTTATATACCTGCCCGCAACATTTACGGCAATGCGAGCGTCGCAGATTTTCAATACGACAGAGTTGGAGCAAGCAACTTCGAAGCTCGGCCTCGCACTCGGGCGCATTATGGGGGGCGGATGCTGAGTACGTGTCTTATCTCCGAGGAAAGTGCTTGGTCTGGACAATATAGCTGGTACGGGGGGTTTAGAGGCTATAGTAATGTGTTGTTGAGAACGAGTACACGATTTCGATTACTGGTCCCCATAGTCCTATTTGAATTAGGTTCATATACAAAATTGTCAGTGCCCTTTAGTTTAGGAGCAGGTTAAAGACGTTCAGGTGGTTCAGATTAAAACGCGGAGGCTCCACTGTGCATCACAATCATAACGCTATATTGGCATTTAATGTCCTATCACAATCATAACGCTATATTGGCATTTAATGTCCTAGTGTGTTAGTGCATTATTCACGCTTACCGCGTGTGTGCTTCTGATTAATGAAAATTTTTCAAGGGGGGGGGGGGGGGTGCCAAGCTTTCGCTGGCTGCTTTGTATTGCGTGCATGCAATTTAGCAAATGCGGGCGCCCGTACCGAGCGTGGAAACGCTGGTCAATGGAAAAGAAAAACTATTTTTACGGTGCTAAACAACTGCTACAAAATTTGTATCACAATGCACTTGGCTCCGTCGTAGCATCGCTCTTTTTTTTTTCTTTTTCTTTTGCTGCAGTTAAGAAACTGTAAATGCGCTCTAGGAAGCGCCCATGGTGTCTAAGATCAAGCAAACTTGTGGGACACGCGCGTTAATTTCTGCATCCTAAATTACCAAGCGTACACAGAGTGGTCATTTGTTCAAGCTTTGTTTTTCTAATAAACTTATGTAGACTAACTTTCGCCTAGCAACAAATCTCAAATTAAAGGTTCGCAAACGTTCATGGAGAACGATATTTAGATATTTTCCCGGAAGTTGTGTGGGCATTCATGCCTGTGAGAATATTGCGAATAACAAAAAGGCGCATGTGGTACCCTTGCAACACTGCAATGAGGGAAAGTTTTTAAAAAGGTTACGACGTCACAGTTCTTGCCCAACATTCTTCTTAGAGAAAAATCGTTGTGGCGCTTGCACCTCAAACATTTTGTGCAGCCTTATACATAAGGGCCATTTTAAATTCAACGTGTGGCATTCTTCGAGAACCCTCCCGGCCTTTAGCGACCACGAATGTTGTAGTCTTGTCAAATGCCGAGGTCACTGCAGAAGCAGGCTTTTACGTAGTTACTAAAAGCATAATAACCCCCCGTGTACATGATGGGTGCTAGCTCTGCACAATACAGACTTAGCTGCCAAGTGAAACATGTGCGTCTACATTTGATCAATGGAACTAATACACGTCTTGAGCGCTTGATTCGGGAGACTAAGGACACTATACTAAATTTCATTCTAAAGGGATTTTTCGCAAAAGTGTATTTGGTTTCCTGCGAAAAGTTATCGTCCTCCTATTAATCACAATTTATAATAATATGCTTGCAGCATTCCGCACTTGGCCAAACCTGTCCTGTCTGCCGATGACACAATATATATTGGCAAGAAACAATCTGATCATGAACAAACTGTACGAACGATTTAGCAAAGCCACAACCACCATAAGTTAACACGCTTACGCATGACTAAATGATTCACGCGCTTAAATCAAAAGAAACAACAGGATGAAAAATCTAAACTAATAAATATGCAAGATTATGCCTGAATAGCTTCTACGTGTAGGAGACACAGTTTCACAGCCTTGCAAAATACATAGACTTTTCGGCACTCCGTATCAAGAAACAAATATCGAAAGCATGTTGGCCACAAACTCAGTGGTCTGCCTGCAAGCTGTGACCTCTTGGCTGGAGAGAGGAATGGACAACGCGTTCTCTCTCTCTCTTTCCATGCGGTCTACTCGTGTGGGGAGCCACTAGAGATCATCGAATATGACGCCCGCTCAAATAGCCTCCCCGTCAATTTCGAAAGCGGCTACCTCTGTACGCGAGACGACCGTGCATTCCAGCACTCCTTCTCGTCCACCCTCCAACCAACAGCACCTCGAATAGTATGGCAAGTTCCCGCGCAAAAGCACGATCATCTTTCGTCCGATCGTGGGGAAATGAAACTTCCTAGCCGTGTAAAAAGATGCCATTGCCGGTTATCTCTCGGGATTCCCCGCTGCCCGGCGTGTTCGGGTGAACTTTCGACGCAAGCTGGTTGCCGTGAGAGAGAGAGAGAAAGGCAAAGGAAAGGCAGGGAGGTTAACCAGGTTGTACCCGGTTTGCTAACGTACGCGTGGGGGGAGGGGGGAAGGGGAGAAAAAGAAGAGAGAAAGAAAAAAGGAAAGAGAGAACAAGTCATACGCGCGCACACATATCAGCGTTCACAGCGCACATACAGGCTGTCGCAACCGAGGAATATTTTAGCATCTCGGATTCCATTCCAGTTTTAGACAACCGCAGAGGAACTGGTTGCCGTGCACATAGCTTCGGCCTCCGAACCAACCGCCCTACTCCCGGTCGGGACCATCTGTGAGGTAAAAGTCAAGCCCAAGCAAATCGCCCACAACACTTGCGTCGGCGTGGTCTTCGGAGTTGGCCCACACACCGACTTCGAGGACATCGCGGCAAACATCGCCTCACCAGTCCCTCTTGTGTCCGGTGTGCGCCGAGGCAAACGCCTATCTCTCACTTTTGAGGGTGCAACCGTACCCCAAGAAATCATTCTGTTCAAGCACAAATGCCCGGTTCGCCCGCGCCTACCAAGGCCTCTCCGGTGCTCCCGTTGCGGCCGCTACGGGCACACCACGGCCACCTGCTCTCATGACGAACGCTCCTTACGCTGCGCCGTCACCCACGCCCCAGGACCGTGCCCAGCTGACCAACCTCGCTGCATTAACTGCAACGGGAAACAGGCCGCTACTGAACCGCGCTGCCCTTCCTGGCAACTTCAGCGCAAAGCCATAGAGTAATATAAAAAGTTAAGAGAGGACACTCCCATAGGCCCCTGCGGCTGATTTGGTTTCGCAGTGCTACAAACAGGCGTGGGGAACCTTCGCAGCCTCAGAGATGGGGACCGCAAAAAACGTGGTCTCGAAGGCCGTTTTCTAGCGATTAGAAAAATTACACGGCCTCCGAGACTACTACTGTGCGTGTGCTCGTCTCGGAGGCGCTACTTTATTTTATTTATTTATTTTTTACGCGTCGTTTGCATGCATTTATTAGCTTCGTGTAAGCGTACCAACGCAGCGGCATGCACACGATGCTACTGTGTGTTTATGCAGACATATTAAATAAAACATAACAATTCTTGGAAGAGGCGAAAACTTTTATTTCAAGTCATTCTTGGTAAGCAGATGCACACTTTCTCAATGTTTGATCAACGCGCGCACGAAGAGATGGGTTCATTGCACTGAAAGACATGGCAATGCAGCGGAAATATCTTGAGTATAAATTTTACAGAAGAAATAAACAAATAGGCGACATTATGAAAAGCAGAACAGTAAAACTGCAGTAAACGCACAGGTGCGCATAGAGTTCACGACGCAGCGCGACAGTAGTTGCTGTAGTACTTGACTCCGTACGGCATGACCTCAATAAAAAAATAATAATAATAATAATATATGGGGTTTAACGTCCCAAAACCACCATATGATTATGAGAGACGCCGTAGTGGAGGGCTCCGGAAATTTTGAGAGAGAGAGAGAGATACTCTTTATTGGAAAAACAGAGATTTTTGCCGGCGTCTATATAGCGCTGACATGCTACTCTGTATAGGGATGGGGAAGGGGACTAAAAGATTTCAGAAGAGAGGGAAGAAAAGAATGAGAAAAAAGAATATAAACAAATAAGAACGGTGCATGTGAACCTGATAAAAGTATTTACAGTTAGGGTGTCAGGTAAGTTGAGCTTTTCCTGTATTCGATCATTAGAGCCTTTCGACAAGGCCAATTTCGGACAGGTAATTGACTAACGAACGTATAACCCGACACTGTTTTGAATGTCCGGGCACTGGGCCTAATATGTTGCGCAACGTTAACTGTTCGTGGTAAATCTTGTCCACTTGCTGTTCAAGCAATTGTCTCTCGTCGCGGTACGCGGGGCATTCAAGTAGTATGTGCTCCACTGTTTCTATGTTGCCACAGTTATCACAACAGGGACTTGTGGTACGCCCAATGCGGTACAAATAACTGTTCGTGTATGCCACGTTCAGTCGCAGACGATGATATAATGTCTCTAGGTGACGAGGGAGTGGATGGGAAATTTTCGCTCTCACTTCTGGGTCAACACAAAACAGGAAGTTATCTTTGCGAAACTGCAAATTCCACACGCGGTCTTTTTCCTGAATTTTGACCATCTGGTGTTCTTTAACGTGCACTGACATCGCACAGTACACGGGTCTCTACCATTTCGCCTCCATCGAAATGCGACCGCCACGGCCGGGATCGAACCCGCGACCTTCGGGTTAGCAGCCGAGCACCCTAGCCACTGTTCCACCGAGGCGGACAATAAAAAAAAAAGAAAAAAAAATATTGGCTCTGTCTTCTCTCCCGCCTAAGCACAAATTTTCTCCGAAGCACTTCACCTTTCCGTGAAAAGCAGTCATGAGTAGATGCCGCAGCTAAAACAAAGCAATTTTTGGCGTCATGCATGCGTTACCGAGGCAGGAGTGTTTATTCCGAAGATTACGTAGTAGCCTCAGCTAACAAATATTTTTCTCGATTCACAAATTCTCTCTAATTGAGCTCATAACAAGAGCTTCAAGAAATCTGCGAACGCCACAAATAACAATGCTAAACATAATTGCACGCTTTACACAATTTCACACATGCATGCATTGAATTCGAGCTACGTATACCGGCACACAGAAAACCTAACGACGCAAGCGGCGACTCACTTTCTCGCGCCAAGAAATGATTTTCTCGCAAACATGCGCGAAGTGAGGAGCACAAAAAAAGCTCTTTGCGCCGAACAGCACAATGCGACAAATGTCGGCTTAGGGCTTAAATGGCGAATACAATACGCACTTTGCAAATTAATGATGGCGTTCTTACCAATAGCAGCAGCCAAGCAGAGAGGCACACGAAACAAGCCAAGACCAGGAAGCACGTCGAGCACGTTATCGCACATCTTTTATCGCGTCACCCTGCAGCTGTCCGTACTTCATTGCATTGCATTAAACGCTGATGAGCACGGAGCGTGATAACGTTGCCGTCGCGTCGACGCCGTTCTGCACTTCTTTCGCACCCGATTCATGCCCGATCTTGCCCGATGATATCGAACCGTCCAATCACAGGCGATAAAGATAAATTCAGAGCCGCATTGCGACATGTAGATGTATTAAACATGATGAGTGGTTTTCAGCGCGGGTTTCCCTCCTTTTCCTCTGTCTTCGTCGTTTTGCGCTGAAAACCACTCATCATGTTTAACGCAATCCAACTTGCCCAAATGTCAGTTCTTCTGATGTAGATGTATATTGAAACTAGAAAAGGTACTAAAGTAGATAACAAGTACGAGCATTCCCTTGAAGACAAGGAGTGACGTATTGCCCTCTAACGGCCGCCATGAAGCTGCGTAGCTCCGCCGCTTTAGGCCACAGTGTCCACTCTTGTAATGTGTCTATTACTCTATGGCAAAGCTGCCGTCATCATCACCTCATCCGATGGCACCGTGACTCGCCGCCAAGCGCTGGAGCGCGCTAGATCTGCTGTTAACACCACGCACAAGCGGGGCATCGCGGTGGTCGAAAAGGGCCGCTCCTTTCGAGACTTTCGAGATGCTCTCGCCAGCGACAACCGGACCAACTCGGCAGCAACCACGCCTCCTCCAGCGAGTGCGCCGGCTGCCGCCGACGATACTAAGGATGCTGTGACGGCCGCACTAGCTGCGGCCGTACGTGCTGTGCTTGTTCTCATTCCGGCCGAATCTCCGGTCCATGGATAATGTTCCGCAGCTCTCGTCGCGCACGGCGCCATCACCACGGGGATCCAGTCGGCCAACTGTGTCCCACAACGAGGTACAACGGACTACAACCCGTGAGTTCGGCGGACTCCAATTTTTACTGCGCCTGGGCTACGTGCCCCGGCGAGCGCTTCGTGCGTTCAACCATCTTATAACGCGCCCTCAAGGTATAGGGACGGTCAAAAGTTCCCAGGCCGCCACACCCGCCCGCATCTTAGTGGCAGCGCCCTAGCTCGCCGCTATCGGGGCGCTGCCATCGCACTCACGCCATAGAGTAACATACAAATTACAAGAGTGGTCACTCGGGCCAAAAGCGGCGGAGCCGCAGCTTCATGTCGGCCGTGAGAAGGCGACACATCACTCTCTATCTTCAAGGGAACGCGCGCGTACTTGTTATCTACTTCAGTACCTTTTCTAGTTGCAATATGCGTCTACTTGTCGCAATGCGGCTCTGAATTTATCTTTATCGCCTGCGATTGGACGGTTCGATATCGTCGGGCAGGATCGGACATGAATCGGGTATCGGGTGCGAGAGTAGTGCAGAATGGCGTCGACGCGACGGCAACGTTGTCACGCTCCGTGTTCATGAGCGTTTAATGCAATGAAGTACGGACAGCTGCAGGATGACGCGATAAAAGATGTGCGATAACGTGCTACGTGGTCTTGAATTGTTACGTGTGCCTCTCAGCTTGGCGGCTGCTATTGGTAAGAACGCCGTCATTAATTTGCAACGTGCGTATTGTATTCGTCATGTTAAGCTAACATTTGTCGCTTGTGCTGTTCGGCGCAGAGAGCTTTCTTGCGCTCCTCACTTCGCGCATGTTTGCGAGAAAATCGTTTCTTGGCGCGAGTAAGTGAGTCGCCGCTTGCGTCGTCAGGTTTTTTTTAGTTTTTTGTGCCGGTACACGTAGTTCGAATTCAATGCGTGAAATTGTGTGAAGAGTGCAGTTAGGCTTAACATCGTTATTTAATTGTGGCGTTCGCATTTTTCTTGAAGCTCTTGTTACGAGCGCAATTAGAGAGAATTTGTGAATCGAGAAAAATGTTTGTTAGCTGAGGCTACGATTTAATCTTCTGAATAAACACGACTGCCTCGGGAACGCATGCATGGCGCCAAATATTGCTTTGTTTTAGCTGCGGAATTTACTCGTGACTGTTTTTCGCGAAAAGGTGATGTGAAGTGCGTCGGAGAAAATTTGGGCTAAGGCGGGAGAGAAGACATAGCCAACATCCTTTTTTTTCGTTCTTTTTTTTATTTTTTCAGATCATGCCGTCCGGAGTCAAATACTACGGCAACTACTGTCGCGCTGCGTCGTTAACTGTATGCGTACGTGCGCGTGTACTGCAGTTTTACTGTTGTGTGGGGCCTTTCATAATGTCGCCTACTTGTTTATTGCTTCTGTAAAATTTAAACTCAAGATATGGCAGCTGTAATGCCATGTCTTGCAGTGCAATGAACCCACGTCTTCGTGCACGCATGTAAGTGTGCATGTGCTTACCAAGAATGGCTTGAAAATAAAAGTTTTCGTCTCTTCCAAGAGTTCTTACGTTTTATTTAAAATGTCTGCATAAACACACAGTGGCATCGTGTGCTTGCCGCTCTGGCGGTGCAGCTTACACGAAGCTAATAAATGCATGCAGACAACGCGTGAAAAAAAAAAAACGCAATTAAAGCATGGCCTCTGAGACGAGTACATCCACAGAAGTGGTCTCGGAGGCCGTGTAATTTTTCTGATCTCTAGAACATGGCTTTCGAGACCACCGTTTCTACGGTCCCCATTATCTCCGAGGCTGCAAAGGTTCCCCCCGACCCGTTTGGAGCGCTGCGAACCGAAATTCAGCCGCTGGGGTCTATGGGAGTGTCCTCTCTTAACTTTTTATGTTACTCTATGCTCACGCCGTGGCGCACGCTGGCGTCGGGCGTGTGCGTGAAGGGGGGTGCGTATCCCTCTCCCACTTTTGCTCTCCTTGATAAGAAAGCGAGGAATAAACATGACGCGTCATGTTCCCTCACTGCTCGCGCTTCGAATTTTCACTTTTGTGCAGCGTGTAGCAAGGCGGCAGTGTTCCGGAAAACTGACGCATCATGCTTGCGGCCACATTTAGCTGGACACCGTATACATTGTCGTAGTTTTCGTCTTGCTGGAGAACAATAGCGTGCGTTTAACTTTCCCTTGGCACTGCGGTAGCTCTCTCAGCCGTCTGCTCAGGCCAATTCGCTGCAGACGAACATGGTCGGAGCCCGAAATGTATTGAGAAGTGCTTGCGTTGGGGTATAGTTCGACCATCTTAGTGGAAGAAGCGGTGCTGCACATTAGTATACAATTCGAAGAGCGAACAGAGAGGGAAGATGAGTCACCTTGTCTATTATTCGCATTCTGATCAAGGAGAGCAAAAAAGGGAGAGACATTCTCCCACTCCTCCATGCACACGCTCGACGCCAGCGTGCGCCAAGGCATGATTGCGATAACAGCGCCCCGATGGCAGCGAGCTGCTGCTCCGTGTCCGGGCGTTGCGGCCTGGGAACTTTTGACCAACACTGTACGTTGTTGTTCCCCATTTTTCGGCGTCCCTTCTTCTCCTGGCCTCCTTGGGGCCTTTCCAGGCAGCTGCGCTTCGCGCGAGGGCTCACGCTTTCGGGCGACTCCCGAAATTATTCCCTTTTTTTATTTTCTTCTCTCCTATCCTTTTACCTCTTCGCTATATTTCATTCCCCTTACCCCATCCCTGTGCCGTCCTGTTGAGGCGTCCTCGCAAGGAGAGACAGTTACGGGACGGTCACATCTCTGTTCTTTTCCAACCTTATATAAAAGCTTACTACGAGCAACTATTGCGAACAGCCACCAAGGACAAGATGTACTGCAAACAATGAAGTATGGATTTTTTCTAGAAATCACTCCTGGAGCCCAAAGTGCGGCTTGACTTTCTTTATAAACACTGCCTTCAGAGATCTATAAGCTGTGTTACTAATATTATCTTTACATTTGAATTTACGAAGCAAAATTATGTACCACTGAAGAAGTATTTTGAGAGAAATTGTGGCCTTTTCGTACTCTGCGTGCATAATTACAAGCAGCATCAACTATCCATGGGATGCCTGTATCTCCTGTCAAGTACCACAGGTGCTGAAATGGTTTAACGAACAGAATTTTCTTTCACACACCAGAAAATTTGAGGCCTACACCACCACAGTTCCACTGGAAATAGCGTAGGGAAGTTCACGATGTACCAAACGAAGTTTCTATTTCTGTAAGGGCAGCATATATAAACTGGCTATTACGTATTAGCGAACTTCCAAATTTCAATGCACTTTCCTTTGTGCATTCACGTTTTCCCTTTGTGTGGTCGCATTTGTGAGCTTCCATTTGTGCGCAACCGTAATTGCTGCGTTTTTTTACTCTGATTGCACAATTTTACAACTCTACGGTTGGGGCCTGTTCGTGTTTGTTGTGGGCAGAAAAACCCGAATGTGTGTGTGTGTGTGTGCGTGTGTGTGTGTGTGTGTGTGTGCGAGTGCGTGCGTGAGTGCGTGCGTGAGTGCGTGCGTGCGTGTTTTCTTTTCCAATAACTGCATCGACCCGATTAAAAAGAATTTTTATATAATGTCACCAGTGTTTCTAGCGGAATACACGCAAATGAAAGCCGGCGTACCGCCATTTCTGTATTATTCAGTTCTGGAATGCTCTGATTTCAACACGACCGCGTTAAAAAGCTCGTTTCCCAGAAATTCAGAAATTCCGGTGTCGGCGACAACGTCTTGAGCAGCGTTGGTAGTTAGCGGAAAGTCGAGGTAGATGCAATAAAAATAGGAGCCTGACAGCGTTTGGACTTCAGCCTACCTTGCGACACAGTATGGGTCTCCACCGACAAGTTAAGGCACAGCGATTGGAAAGGTGAAATTTATTGTTTGTGTGTGTGTTTGTGCGTGCGTGCGTGCGTGCGTGTTGTGGCGTTCAACACGTGCAGGCGGGACTCAAGGTTACCCCAAGTTCTCTTCTCATCCATAACTAACACCGACTCAAGCTTGAACTTTATATCGGCATTTACAAATTTTTCTATCGAACACTTCACGAGGACACGGCTTAGTAACCTCTAATGGCTGTTACGTTTTGCAAAGTACGCCAGAGAAAGATTAGAGTCTGGAGCGACATCAGTGACTCGTAGTACGCTTTCCTTTTCATTCTCCAAGTGAAATTGGTTCGCCTCGCGAATGCAGAGGATATATTGCGCAATCGAGGTTCATTGCTCAATCGTTTGTTTCTTTGTTTGTTGCGTCTCAAATCAATGCTATGCTTACGGCATGGAGTTCCAAGAAATGTCTGGCTCGTCGCTGAGGCCGTAACGAGGTCTCGCTCCGTCGTCGTTCGCATGCATTTTCGAATGCCATTAACGGCCAATGCGCGACACGAATTTGCTGATTTCCATTCGAACTGTAAACATCGAAAGAAAGAATTGGTGCCGTGCGCTGCTGCACCGGACTTGTGCGCTTGCTGGTGGCGACAGCCAAAAGTGATTTCTCGGAGAACAGCTTCGGCGCAATCACTCTGCCATTTATTGCCTGTATATTGCTAGTACGTTTTGCATTCATTCGTGAGGAACTTCGAACTGTTCGGCTTCATTCGCCTGGATGTCTTGGAGAGACGAGAATCCCTTATTGCTCGAAAAGCATTTTCTCGTTGCAAGTAAATTGCTTTGATTTGAAAAAACGCGGGAGCCCGGTTTGCTGCCTAAAGCAGTGTGAATGGGATAGATGGAAAGGTTGCAGTGAAACAAGACATGCTAGAAGTTTTTTATGCATCACGAGCGTTTTGCACGCGACCTGCTTAGGTTGTCGCTACGTAATAAAAAGTTTCTCGAGGAGCACACCGGAATTTGCTCCCTGCTAACATGATGTTGAGAGTTGACTCGATGGATATGAAAAACCAGTAAATTAAACTCACATAAAAAGGAGCTCATAGTTCAAGTTCAGTGTTGTATAAGACACAAATGATATCGGAGCATAACTTTAGTAAAGGTAGCAGACAATTAACTGTTAGAATAATTCATGAAAATTATTCGAAAAAGTTTATTGAAGTGCAGAATGCTTTCTTTTTGATGTGTCTCATCAGGATGTAACGTAACTATACTGCAGAACAGTCTTCTTTCGTTCATCAGTTGACTGCTTGACACAAGCGTTTTTTTTTAAGTCTTCATGGTACTCTGCTATAGGCACCGTGCATACGTTAGGAGCCGCCACGGTCGCGCGCTGCCTCCAGCGCCAAAGCGGCCACGGCAGCAAATTTGACGGGAAAAGGGAGCAGACGACTCAAGGGGCGGCAAGCCACTGCACCATGCTTTGGTGATTCGCTTGGGGCGTTTTCGTTTTCGTTTGCTTTCAAAAGGCGTTAAATTGTTAGCAGCCGTCGGAGAACCGCAGTGTTAGCGCGTGTGCTTCTTTTCGCCAGACTTCGTGCACCCTCAGGCGAACGCGGCAACATAAAATGCATGAGCTGGGAGCAAATGACAACGGAGGCGACCAGAACTGCGCGCGTGTAGCGCGGGCCGCTTCACTCACTAAACGATCACAGCTTATCACCCTCGGGCTAACGCTGCAGCAGACTCGGCGGCAGCCTGAAACAGCCGCTGAATGAAGAAGCGTTTTCCATCGAGTGGCCGTGGCTCTGCGTTAACTGCGCTGATTCCAAGCAGGGCAGCCGAGCTTGTCGTCACGGCGCGTGTGTTGCTAGCCATGGCACTGCAAAGTGTGCCAATTATTATTACATTTGTGTTAAGAGAGCTAAGTGCTATAGATTTTTTCTTCCAAGGAGCTAATCTGAAGAAGGGCAGATAACTTCTCGAAGCGGGGCATGTTCACGGCGTCGTGGAAGAGGTGTTGCTCGGCGGATCGTCAATCACGGGCATGTGCCCACCACAGGCGCGAATAAACGTGCCGTGAAGATCCGTAAAAATCGAGGTATCTTTCTTAAGTTTCAAATCTTGCTTTTTTTTAGTTATAATTTATGTGATGTTTTATATCGATGAAAGCAGGGGCATCCGTGCTACCAACTGCGACTGCTGCGCCGGAATCGCAGGAAGTTGCATTGTACCTGAATCAACTGACTTGCTGATCGAAAACAAGCAAACCGCAGTCATGAGGCCTTCCTTCAACTAAAAAGGTCTACCCGTCTGCGTTAGCACGTTGATAACGCAGACATCAATGCGAGCGGCTGAGAGCATCCCGTCAAATCTGCGCTTGTTGCCGCTAGAGGTGCATTCATCCGCGGCGAAGTTCCGGAATGCCGAGTGTGCACTGTGAATGCGCGTACGAAAAATATGGCCGCACGGTCCAAAGCGGTTGCCCTCCGCCTCGAATCTAATAAGCGGCCGTCGTGAGCTCTGTAGCTCGTTCGCTCCGAAGTGATGCTTTTATTGGGTGCGAAGCATCCTAGAGTCGAGCCCAACCCGGTGTGGGTGTGCGTCCTCACCACCCTTACTGCGAATGCGCCTACTCTCTCTCCCACTCTCCTCCTTTACGCAGGTGTTCGGTCGCCTTCTCTCCTCCTCCCCCCGCGCTGCAGCCTGTAAACCCACTCCCTCCTATCCCTCCCGCATTTCATATAAGCGCGTGCGCTCGGTCGAGGAAGTCTCGCTTGAATCGTGCGGTCGTTCCGTCGGTTCCCGGTCGCTGCAGTTGTCTCGAAAGCCTCGCTACCCTCGCCGCAGACTCGCGTTGTCTCTCTGTAGGGTAAGCGGTAGCTCGACGCCGACGCTTGGCTTCGACGGCCGAGTGAACGTAAACGGAAACTGCTGTGCACCCCCCAATGCTGCTTCGCATGCCCTCATGATTCCCCTTACTGGGAGATGGTGTAATTTCTTGCTTTAGATTCATGTCATTAAGCTTTTATAGCAAAGTATTCGTGCCAATTCGGCACCGTTTACTAGACCCATACGCAAGTAATCGATGCTGTATGCTTAGCGAGTGCCGATGGGCGCTCCCGAAATCCCAGGGGACATATATTACGTGTTTTATACTTGCTTTAATTGCTAATAATATAATTGCTACCGCCAGTTAGCGAGGCGGTAGCAATGACACACGCTATCTGGTATTACGCTAAACATTTGCATTACCGGATACCTGACAGACTAAAAGTGCTAGTGAGCTGTACGATGGTGAACGAGCTGGTTCAAGAGGCTATTGTGTGTACATCGCAGCTTTGCATGACGACGACCAAAAGTGAACCTAAGATATACGCAAGTTAAGCAAAATTTCGCATTATTCTTCTACGTGCTTTAGCTTGGGCAGTGCCTGAGTAAAAAAAAAACTGATCTTCTAGCGTTTTCTGGTCTGTTCTTCTTCGGCTCGCAGCACATTCATTCAACTAATTATTTTATATGTCGTGAGCTCAGCTATATTCTCCAGCAGCTGCGCCTCACGTTGACAAACAGGTACGCAGACCAAATAGTTAAAAATAAACTAGCGCTTATAGTCTTATGGCCGTTTTTGTATCATGCTCAAATAATTTTGATGACCTAACGTGAGCACACATCTGAAGTTGAGTCCCGCTTTACAGATCGTCACTGGAGATATTCGTAGACACATTCTGTCATGGGGAAGTACCGAGAAAAATACAACATGGAAATGGTAATAGCCAGTGACGTATTGATCATGGCATCTCCTTCTTCCTCTACAAGGCGTGACCAAAATCGTTCTCGAATTTTGTATTCGGATTTCGGGGTGGTGCATACTAGACAAATTTTATCCGTGCTACATGTAATATTACAGAATAATAGCTGAGCGGCTCAGCGGCTTAGTTGGCCAAGCGGGCGAGCGGAGACGCCAAATGCGCATGCGCGACACGCTGGGACACGCTGGGACAGCCAACGTCTTTAAGGAGCGGTCCACTCGCACTCTCGTGTTCTCTGCACAGCGAAGCATGACCAGCGCACCAGCGTTTTTGCGACACAAGATGGAGGCCCCAATGCAAGGTGCCAGCTCGCGGGCCCCCGATGCGGTATGTCATCGGCGATACCTGCGAACACGGCGATCGCGCGGCTCCAGTGAAAATGTCCCTGCGGTGCTTTTGACCAGTACAAGACCTCTGAGGAAGACCTCTGAAGACAAGGCCTATTGGAATTGACATAAGTTGGGTTCAAATCCTCCAAAACTCAAAACTGGAGCCAGGCCAATAGCTGGCACTCCAAGTGTTAAAGGTTGGTGTTGATCTTTTAACTGGATATTGGAGACAAGAAGACACAAGAAACTTACGAAGTACGTGGTACTTTGACATCTTGTCCGTACAGATTACATTTGCTAGCGTGTTCATAGGTGTGCATGGAACTACATACATTTCGCGTTTTTGGCAAGCGCATCTTGTCGACACGCGGTCAGCTCGCCTGACCGAGTATCGTAACCAAGTAAAAGCACCCTTACACACAGCGCAGCGCGAGGTGCGATCTGCGTTGCACTGGAACGAGCGCGCTTGGCTATTACTCTTCCTTTGTCTTCAGCCCGCAGACCCGTTTAGCTATTACTATTAGAGAGAAATAGCTAAGTGACTAGGCGAACGAGCGGAGATGCCAACTGCGCATGCGCGGCACGCTGGCTCAGCCAGCGTTTTTACGGAGCGAGCCACTCGCCCGCTCATTGCTTCTCCTCAGCGAAGTGTCTCCTCGATTTTAAACGCGTAATTGCGTATGGCAAAAATAGAATGAAGTGTAGAGCTGTAGTTGCCAAATAAGAAAAAGAGAGAGCGAGAGAAGGATTTGTCGTGCACAAGTGGTGTGGTGGAATCCAGCGATTTATATCTTCCGTTCAGTACAATATCACTTTTCATAGAAGACTCCTGGCTGCGCTTTTCAGTGAAACAATCTCATAATCATCAGCATATTCTATGTCCCTTGCATGACGAAGGCCTTTTTCCTGTGATCGCCAGCTTAGCCTACCCTGATCGAGCTGATTGATGTTGAAATACCTGGCGTGCTAACACGGAAACAATAGAAAAAATCACCACCCAAGCACTCCGTACAAATGGTTAACCAGCGGAGCTGAAATGTGCGGCCCCGGTGTTTAGCAGTGGGTTCAACCCGACGCTGCACTGAAGCCTTCCACAATTATCGTTGCCAGGTTGCGGTCGAACCGCAGGCGGTCACAGACGTCGCAGCCGAAGCTAAAGTACCGCTGGAGAAACTCTCGTCCAAAGCGGGCGTTCGCCCCGGCGAACGCGCTCCCGCAATCATCACGTCGACGCTGTTCTGCCCAACGTTTTTAGAACCACACAGTTCCGCTGCTCCACTCGCGATTCGGCACACGCGGCCGACGCGTGAACTTACGACGCTGCTGTTCCATTTTGTTTCACTTGCCGTGGCCCCCGGAATCGGCTACGGGAACGCACCATTGCTCTGACGCGTTGCGGAAGGTAATCGCGGAGGCGAAGCATCTTCCGCAGCGATCTGAGACGCGCGAGGAGTAGCCGCTTCCGACGCGTTGCGCGTTTCTCACGGCGCGTGAGCTCATCCTCCCGACGCGTGAGGCATGATGCACGATGGAACTGCAGCGCCGCTAGTTCTTGTGTCGGCCGTCGCGTCCACTTCAGAGAGCAAGCGTCTATGGGGAGCTGCGAAACTGACTTCTGCCCGCAACGCCTCTTCTTCGGCCCGCCGTTGCTGCAAGCGTTTGTCCCTGCAAGCGTCGTACGCTGAGAATGACGTAACTGATAGCACAGCCAATGGAGACCACTCGTGACACAGATGCCGAGTGGTTTTTCGTTTCTCCTAGCCATATACAGCTTTCGCTGTAAAAATCAACATGGTTCTTCAATGACTTCTCTTGGTTGACTTCTCTCTTGTGTCCTTGTTTGCACGCCCAGTTTTTAACACGAAAGTGTTTTATGCCAGGGTACACCAAGATTTGAGTGACGTATTTCCGTCACGGAAATGACGTCGAAAAAATACACATGATCAGAAGACAAAGAAAAAAGGTTCCGTCAACGGGAGTTGAACCTACGACCTCTAGGTCAGCGACAAGAGATGCCGGGCACGCTACCCACTGCGCCACGGTCACATACTTTGCAGGCTTTAAAAACAAGCCTTTTATATCTACCACTGACCTCCCACAATGCTCTTGATAAGAGAAGTAATGCATTATGACCGTGAAATGCACGATTAGTTTCTTCAAAGCGTTGTTTCTCCGCGTCGGCGTGTTTCGGCGTGTTTCGAATAGTAAACGTGCAATTTTGCCGACGCATTAACATACTGCCAGGTGGCGACCTTACCCCTAGACCCATAGCATCCACACTCGTAGCATCCGTCCATACCAAAAATAACTGTGCGACGCGCGAGTGCGTCGCATAATGCGTCGCGTGGCCGTAACTACAGATACCGTAACTCAGCGTCGCTCGCCATGTTCCTAGCTCACTCCGCGAAAAATCGCAGCCGGCCAACGGGGAAGACACGACGCGCGTTGCGTTTCCCTCTCGTCAGGCAGCATTGTTCAATAGACAGGTTTAGTTGAGCGTCCGCAACAGCTCTGCGTACGCAGCCTGCTCTTGAAAATAGGGAGTTTTCGAATAGCGTACGCTAAGTTAGCGGGCGTTGCGGGCGTAGCGTTAGCGTAAGGGCGCCATATGAGTTTTCGAATAGCGTTTGTCACCCACCAGCGCTAACGCCGCAAAGGGGCTTTGTGGGCCCCACGCTATTTCGGATTTCTTGCGGGCTGCCCGCAAACGCTAACCGTGGTTAGCGTTACGACGCATGCGCAGTGGCAGCGACCGCAACGGTAAGCGAACGCAAAGCTTTGCGTACGGTATTCGAAAACTCCCTAATGGCTGGCAGGCTGCGTCCGCAGAGCTGCTGCGGACGCCCAACTAAATGTGTCTAATAACTCTAAGATGCCGCGAGTAGGCGACCTTAGCAGCCCAAGTTCGGTGCCGAATCATTGACGCTCTTCTGGCTGTCACACCGCTTTCAATGACTCCGCTCTCACCGTACAGCTACCACAAGCATCTATGACCACAAGGGTTTCTTTAATCATTCATCATAGACGTTAGTCGTCGGGATACAGATGTACCATCAAGCGTCAACGTGGATGCATCCACGCTAAAGGGTGCTATAATAACACAGCAATAGACATTGGGCAAGCTCCCTTCCCCATCCCTATACAGAGTAGCATGTCAGCGCTATATAGACGCCGGCAAAAATCTCTGTTTTTCCAATAAAGAGTATATCTCTCTCTGTCTTATATCAATGTGCAGTAAACATTCGACTACTTCTGTAAGGACACGTTTCACTTTCGTGTTATACCGATTCCTATGACGGAGGGATCAACCATGTTTTTTTAACATAAATACATAGCCTTTTCGTTATCTTATTGCCCAGCTCTCTCTTATGCTAAGCGAGCTGATTGTTTATTATTTTGGAGACCGCATTTATTACGTCACCCTACCTGGATAGATGCCATCCTTGAACTGCGTTTCCCATCCCTCAATATCTATTGCTTATCTCTAAGTGACAACCTGTTGCCTCCTGCTCGAAAAATCACTGAACTGTTCATAATTTGTTTGCATTCCTGTGTTCTCTTGGATAATAATGATGGTTGCAGTTAAGGCGATGATGTCGGCTTTTTTTTCTTGAACTAAACTGCAATTCCGGTTTTATTGAGTAAAACAAAGCCACACAATGGAAGCACCTGTCTTCTCGTCCGGACTTTGGACGTGCACTCGCTGACGGGGACGAAAAGAACAGGCGTGACTGGAATTCCACGCCGGCTGCAAGATCCTTAAATAATGAGTCTAGGTAAGTTACGGATCAAAGTTTTAAGAGTTGCACGGCCAAGCAGGCACGTGGCCCCATTAGTGACGGCAAACTCGTGAGCTCTCGTTATCCCTTCCGTGTTCGCACTTCTTTCGAGAAAAGTTTGGTATCAATACAGCCACGTCCGTTCCGTTATAGCGAACATGTATCACGCTGACCGCCTGTCCTTGATGGAAGCTATGCGGCGAAATTATCCCACACCTTTCAGGAAATGCTTTTGAGACGGCTGAAGGAATGATACTAACGCAGGAAAGAGATTGCAGGCTTTGGCGACGAAATGATAACGCCCATAGTTTTCAGCGACCATTGGGGCCCGCATATTGCGCCGTATTCTGTGTTGCGGCGAATACAAAAGGCTGTCCCTGAAAGCGCCTCGCTCAAGCCCGGGCCCAATAAATGTCAAACTGTGTCCATGAACACAAATCTTCAGAACAGGTACTACACGTTTTTGAACTCGGTGATCAAAACACAAAATAGGGAGTCTGCGAAGCTTTTGTTTTTGTTTTTTTCATCACGGAACATTAGGAAGCTTGTGTTTGTTGGGAAAACTCCTAAGTCTTTCAAAGATTTCAATTTTCCTCCCTTGTCAACTCTGTGTCGGTAGACTGCCAACTGATGAGATTGCGCTTTGTCAAGTATTAGTTCTGTGTTAGCGGGTTAGCAGTGACAGGCGTTAAAACCTCTGTTCACGTCATGTTCTTTGCGTGGGCACTTCAATGATTCTATTATGTTTTCAGAGTACAACAGAAATGGTCTATTACTTTAGCACACATTCTTATCGCCCGGCTTAAAATTTTGTTATCTTATTACCACCCAGCTTTCATTCAACAGATATTCGCAGCGAAAACTACACAACCGCAAGCTGAAGGGATAAACAGAGAGAAACGAAGTAATTTGGCTGTGTGCCTCAGCGATTATTCGAGTGGCATACTATTTATTCCAAAGGCACATGATATTAACCCAAATAATATGTCACAATGCATTAATGGGGAGGTAATCACCAGGCAGATACCAACGGCTGATGTTTTGGCCCCCCGAAACGCACCACGAAAACACAGACAATGTTAGAATGGGTTCCCTTACCACCCAAGAAAACGCTGGTTGTGGTACAAAGACCGAGTCAGAACCAAGAGTTGATAACATAAACAAAATACGTACTCAGTTAAGACTCAGCAAAATAAAGAACTAAATTAATCTGTGGTTTCTCAGTTTAAACATGCATTTTATGGAGCTTGTGGGCCAAAACAACGATCAGATTTTTTCAGGCACTCCGTAGCATAAACTCTGGAATATTAAAGGCCATCTAGGGTTGTTTAGCGTTCACTATGTTTCACCTCTTTTTTTTATGTGTCAGCCTTTTGTTGTTTTTTTTCGTTCATATTGAAGATGCGTTCTCTTGAATAAGTAAGCTAAAAAGCAGTGCATTCTGATGGCAAATTTGACGGCGCCAATGTCAAAACCGCTACCCATCACAGCTTATTCCAGATAATTAATCCATTCAAAACTATTCACGGTAAATACAGACTTATACTCTATGCCGCAGAATAATTATGAACTTTCCTTATTATGCAAATGACACAGTTTCGTTTGTTGTGAACTATCATGCGGCTTTTTCAGTAATTCAATTCAATTCAGTGATAGTGACAACGTTTTAAGAGGGCAACTTTTAAACCTGATCAGTAAAGCACTCCTTTTGGCTAATTGGTACAAGCTTGATATGTGTTGCGGAATATTGCGCTACATAGCCGTAACAGAAGGGACACTCACGAAGGCACAGAAAAAAAAAACACACACAACCAGAACAGGTGGGCGCAAATTGCGCCCACCTGTTCTGGTTGTTTTTTTGTGTGCCTTCGTGAGTGTCCCCCCTTGTTACGGCTATGCACCGCAATATTCCGCAACTTTTAAACCAGATACACAGTAAGCATGATTCATCGGTCTTTGGATAACAAAATACTTAACACTTTCCAAAACATTCTGTCTTTGTACGTAGGCTAAGTATCGCGAGCTTGCATGTTTTGGTAATGATTGTTTACGGCAGCAAAGGTGTGGGTATGTGCTAGTTGATATTCCATTTCGAGAGTGTTAAAAACGCAAGGGAAGACACGGGACAACGAGACCAACTAAGAACAGTGTTGACTTCCAACTAAACTTTATTGCGAAGAACAAGCAATTTATGAAAAACGACAGCGTGCGATAAAAACCATGGCATGTGATGTCATGGTTTACAGCCATACAATGTGGCTGTATTCCGTTCTTTGAAAGGACGAGTGTACTTGCAAAGCATCCCAACGAGGATACAAGACTGATCATAGAAGCTATACACCAGAACACAGCGAGTTCAATGTGTGCCGCCATAATAGGCAGCACGTCGCGCCATCTGTTGCATACGCGGCGAAGCAACACCTGGAACTGCCAGGCTAGCAGACGCTCCGCAGTTCAAACGCGAAACTTCCCAGCCCGAGTATGGCTGTAAGCATGTCTCGCGCTTTTCCTCGCCTGGAAATTTGTGCTGTTTTCTTGTGAAACGTTGAGAAGACCTTCCTCGACGGTCCGGAATGTCTACAGCACGTGCATTGCCGACTGCGGAAGCAACTTTATCGGGTACGTACTATCGCGATGCAAAGAAACGTGAACAGCGGAAAGCGTGGCTTTCGACTCGGTCGAACTGCGACATGCCTTGACTGTCGCTAAGCAAAACTTGTGCGTTCAGCCGGTGTCACCGTAGCGCTAGAATCCCGCTCCGGCTTGCGCTCATGCAGCGCATATGTATATCATTTGCCAGTCATGCCTGGCACTCGGAACCCACACACGCGGTGCACGCGGTGCGAAAGTGCCAGCCAGCGCAAGATGTAGTGCTACGCCGGCTGAAAGCACAGATTCGCCTAGCGACAGTCAAGGCATGTCGCAGTTCGACTGAGTCGAAAGCCACGCTTTCCGCTGTTCACGTTTCTTTGCATCGCGACAGTACGCCGTTACATTTGTACTAAACGTGCGCAGTGTGCGTGCACGCGTGAGTCCTAATATCTCTTGTTATTGGCACGCGGCCTGCGAAAGAGTACGGCAATGATTTGGTGCCGCATACTACAGGCATACTGCACGAAAATTACTGCATGCTGTAAAGCGAAATAGCTGGCGTCACGCTTGAATACACGCAGTAAGTGTACTTACTCGTACACTTTTACTGGGCTCGTAGTTTTTCCTGTTGATTGCAATTATCCACTGGCGGCGGAGCTCGTCGTTTTTCGTTGCGGATGGAAATCTGTGCAATCTGAAAACACCGCACCGGCACGATTCCCATGTTGTGTTGTCATCTTCACAGACAGTGCTGAGTGATATCTTCCTCTTGCGCTGATTGTTTTCGCATCCAAAGACAGCGCAGTGGTGCCCAGACGACTTCTTGTAAGCGGGAGCGGCGTGGATAGGCGCTTTCTCGTATTTTAAGGTCCCGGACACGCCGCTTACCATGTAACAGATGCACGCCTTGGCAGTTCAATACAAACATGGCGTCTGGGTGCGAGAGTATGCCGCCGGGATCCTAGGCGCCTGGGTGCGAGATAGGCGTGCTCTGGTCTATAGCAATCACTGAAGCTGGCTCTGTCAGTAAGCCTTCAATAGTTTTAACCGACAAGGAACTTTCTTTCTTGGGTCCACACATGCACTCTTGTTCTTGACCGGGCTGTTCCTGTTTTATTGGTTTGGAGTGCTTGCTCATGTTAGCTTCGTGTTTTGGAAGGGGAGCGTTTTTTATCACATGCCACGGTTTTTATCGCACGCTGTCGTTTTTCCGTAAATTGCTTGTTCTTCACAATAGAGTTTAGTTGGAAGTCAGCGCTCGTCTTCGTTCGTCTCGTTGTCCCGCGTTTCCCCTTGCGCTGCAATCAGTCTCGAAATGTTTGCTGCGGTTGACCGCACAACAACGCGGAGCCTCCCTTGATTACATGCAGCAATGACAAAAAAGTAAAATCAGTGCCCAAGAACACTCGTTCCTTGAAACGGCTTTATTCATCCTCATCGGAATCTTAGGCGAAACAGTCGTGCGCTCAGTATCTTTGTTGCATTTTCATCCCCAGCGTGGAGCCTCTGGCGTCGCAGATCTATTTCCCCCCGTGGTTTGTATTCAACGTGCAAGAGAAATCTGCGCATAGAAATCGCGTCGGGTGAACGCTAGCGAGAGAAGAGATGACGAAATGGTTCAACGACGTTTTTTTATGACTACCACGTGGCCGGAGACTCCGCCAAACAGACCGCGGTGTGGCGCCGCACGCACATGTTGTCCAGGCTTGCAGATGCCTGCACGTAAAACGTGCTTCCGAGGCGCACGAAAAACAGCCCCTTTTCGTCTTCCCAAATACCAAGAGTAGGAACGAGGGAGGCTACTTTATAGCCGCGGTACACAAGAGCGTCCGGGAACAGAAGGCGTGCAAGACTTGAGAAATGCGCATGCAACTCAGGCACGCGTTGTATACAAAACCTCTTACGGTGAGTAGCTGGGCTTGCAGCCGGTCAGTGCATATGCAGTGTTTGAGTGCCGACACTCCTGAGACAAAATGGGAATGACTGCCATATAGTCATCTTTTCGCTGTCGCCAGAACAACTGAGCACGTGTGCGTCATCGAATGCTGACTCCTAAACATCACCCCGGGGTCGTAATCCCGGAACTTCTTACCCTTATAGGTATGTTGCCAATGGAAATCGAATTGTTTCGGGATCAGAGGTCTTGCCGAAAACTCGAACGAGTTCAATGATATCGATTTCGGAAGAGAGGGCGCTACCTTCGGTTCACGCACAGCATTGCACGTGCCGAACTGCTCCCCTCTTGAAGGGAGTTGATGTTATTCGCTTCGCAATATGGATGTGATAACATACGATCATTGAATTGAAGATGATTACCGGGCGCCACGAAGTATTACTCGTACGTTACCAGACGCCGCAGGCTCGAACTCGTGGACAAAGATGTATGCGAAGGTTATTCGCATCCTCTCTGGCGTTGTGCTGAAGCTTATTGCATATCGCGTCCGCGGTAGAGACCTTGGAGTACATGTTTATGCTGTTTGTTATCGTCCAGGTTGTGAGGAAATGCTTGTGCGCGTAATAAAAACAGCAATCAATTAATTTCATTGTTTTTCCCCCGGAAATGTCGTAGCCGTAAATCACCTAAGACCTCGCCTTTAGGTACACCGGACTTCCTGTGAAGGCGAATACCGGTTCACCCAGAGGTCCCTGGGTGGCGCGTGTCAGACCGCCGTTTAACCCATAAATTATGGGCGGTGATACTGGAGTCTTAGGAATAATGCGAGCCCGTCTTGTCACACATGCCGGCTTTGTGTCCTTCGCGGCAGTGTTTGCTTGTGTCCTGGAGTCTGAAATGCAATTACCATCTTTCGGACACTTGTGAATTTTCGCTGTTAAGTTCTCGAGGTTCTTGTGCCGGCCTTCATATCAATTCTGCCGGCGCATTAATAGCATTCACTTCCGCGGTAAACGTAAGATAACGTCATGCGCCTTTTTCTTTTTGACGTTTGTTTAGCGTTTATTGGACCTTTGTGTCATATAGTAATTACTCCTAACGCGATAATTTCTTCGGCAGTTCTGCCGCTGCATTGTACTTCTGCGGCACACGTTCTACGGCCACCCCATTATCCCAGTCAAGGCAACTTGAAGCAATTAGCGTGGTAGGAATGAGTGAGTCAGTAGATAAAAGCATTTATTAGTATAAGAGGAAATTCTAGGGATGTTCGACGGGCCCTGGATGTGGGGGGAGTTTGAACAGCTTTGACGTAGCGCAAAACGACAAACTGACATGAGAAGACACATAGGGACACCGCACAGCGGGGGGTGGAGTACTTGTTTTGGGATATGCAGGAAATACACAAGGTGTCCTGTGTATTTCACTGTACTATAATTTTTTGTTTTCTGCTTTAACGCCCAATCTGTGACCGCATGAGCCGCGGTCGCTCTGCGCGCTCTCGCTACCACATCGAGCTGACTCGAGGAGTTGACGCTAGACAGCGATGCTTCCCACTGTTGGACGGTTGGGTGGGGAACTCGTGGATTGGCGCTTATGAGCTGACAGTCCCAAGTGGCTTGGTACAACGTAGGTGGCGCATTCCAATCTCAGCGTTGCTGCTGGCATTGTGTTAGCTATATTCAGGGATACAACGGGCGGTGCACAAAGACGTTGTTTTGTAGGTATGTTGCAGCAGCATCACGAAGCTGCTTCCGCGTGCGTGAAAGTGTTGCGCGATTGCTGATATTTCCTGCGCTGCACTCTGCAGTTCTTAATTATTACGTGCAGTGCACTAACCAAAATGGGCTTTCATTACATGAGCCAACCGCAACGTTCCACTATGACGCCTGCAATTAAGCTGCTGATCTCTCATTTGGGAAGCCACTGAGCTTTCTTTTCACAGTAGCAACCGCCACCCACGGGCGGATGTTGCTGCGACCCACAGGCGGCGGCAAATGAGCAGTTTGCACCAAACATTAGCGCCGGTGATGCGTTCACGACGCGAAACACCCTGAATATCTTTGTAACACGAAAGTCTTTTATGCCACGGTTCACCAAGACTTCAGTGACGTATTTCAGTCACGGAAATGACGCCGAAAAATGTACACGATCAGATGTCACAGAAAAAAAGTTCCGTCATATACCAAGGAAATTTGGTAACAGCCTGGACACCGTATTCGTAGATGCAGCTAGATACAGACACAAGCTCGCCTACACAGCCGTAGTTATAAATAATGAGCGAAAATGTTTAACGAGCGCTACCGTCCGTACGCCACACGTAGAAACCGCAGAGGAAATAGCTATCGCATTAGCCATAGCACAAACACAAGCGGACGTAATAGTCAGCGATTCGCAGACGGCGATAAGAAACTTCGCAAATGGTAGAATCTCCCCAGAGGCACTACAGATTCTAAAACCTGGTATTAATCAAGAAAAAAGTGTCCATCTCATTTGGACACCCGCTCACACACTATCAGACGGTAGCAATGAGGCAGCGCACCGCATGGCTCGAGGGCTTACAGACCGAGCATCGGTTAGTCCTGCCTCAGCGAATACCGACGAGTGGGAGTGGGAAGATAGAATGACCACATTTCACAAAATTACAGCACACCATAGAATGCAGAGGCGTACATTTCCCCCGCCTCACCCGAAATTGAGCAAGAAACAGTCTGTCGAATGGCGGCAGTTACAAACCCGTTCCTAACCGAGTCCAGCCATCCTGCACATAATTCACCCAGATTTATACACGACAGACAAGTGCAGACATTGCGACTCTAGAGCCACCTTAGAGCACATACTATGGGGATGTCCAGGCACAATAAACAATTTAAACAGCGACAGCCTCCGCACGCGCTGGGAGTCTGCGTTGCTCAGCTCGGACCTGGAGCAACAACTCTGGGCCGTCCAGCGAGCCGAGGAAGCCGCCAAGGGCCAGCAACCCTTGGCCGAAGCCTAGGCGGGATCCAGGCCCATCCCACAAATTCGCAGGGCACTGAATAAAGTTATTTGATCTGATCTGATCGAATCACTGACCTCTCGGTCCGCAGCAAGAGCTCCCGAGCACGCTATCCCCTACGTCACGGCCTCAGACTCTTGCGCGTTCGCAAACGGGCCCTTTCTGTCTCACACTTTTCTCTGCCAGTGTGCTCTTGGTCAGCGGGGTGGTGTCACTGTCTTGGAGGATAAAGTAAAGTAATTAATCATTACTGCGGCCTCCGCGATCAGCACCTGCAACGCGCGTTGCAACGCGTCCGTCCCATTCGGCATGTTTTCAACAGAAGGGAAATTTTTGCCAGCGCCTTAATACACCGCGAGTGGCGACCTTAGCCCAAGCGTCGGCCTCTCTGACAGCGTCCGTCCAAACCAAAAATAGCTCTTCGACGCGCGCCTGCCTCACCTGGCTGTAATACCGCTTTCCTCGGCTACGCTCACCTCGAGAAGAATCGCGGCCGGTCTACAGCGGTGACAATACTTTAAGGAGTTTTAGAATAGCGTGCGCAAAGCATTGCGTTAACATTTGGTGCCACTGCGCATGCGCCATACGCTAGCTTCCGCGGGCTCCCGTCACGGCCGACCGAAACAAACGCTAACTTAGCGTACGCCGTTAAAGAACTCCCTTTTAACATACCATGACATGGGATTTTAACATTCCCAAGTACATGGTCCCATATCTACGCTCTTCTGGCCATCAGGCCTTTTTGTCTGGCTTCACTCTCGCCCTTAACATCTACAGCTAACACAATGGTTTGTTTAATCATTGAGCACGGGCGTTAGTCGCCGGGATAGAGATATACCACCAAGCGTCAACGCGGGTGCATCCGCGTTAAACGGTGCTATAGCTGTGAAACACCCATGCACATTGTGCAAATTCTCCTATATCAATGTACAGTAAACATTCACTTACCTCTGTAAGGGGCATAGGTCGGCGAACTTACTCATCAGTCGACTAACTAGGAATCACTCAGACTCAGATCGAGCCGTGAGTCTGAGTCTGAGTCCGGGTGAGTAATATTTTGGTGAGCTTGAGTGCGAGTGAGTCCGGTTGAAGAACATTTCGGTGAGTGTGAGTCCGAGTGAGTCCGGCTGAGGATATTTTGGTGAGTCTGAGTCACCGTGAGTCAAAAGCGCAAAATATATTTCATGAGTGAGTCTGAGTGAGTTCCACAATTTTAGCCGACCTAAGGTAAGGGGACGTTTTACTTTCGTGCTATACCGATTCCCATGACGGAGGGATCAACCATGTCTTTTAAATGGGAAGCATCTCTTAGCGAACTTCGGCGACTTTGAGCGTATCTATCTAGCTATCTATCTATCTATCTAGCTATCTAGCCGCCTACGACTTTGTGCTCTCCTGGCCGTATCGTTAATGGGATTTATACCAAATTTGGTATGGCATAACATGACCGTATTGCGAACATAAATGGCTGGTCATGTCATGAAAATCATGACTAGCTTGTCATGAAAAGCATGATTTACATGCCACGATCATGGCGCGCTCCCGGCCGTTTGGTTAGCTTGATATACACCAAATTTGGGATAGAGTGACGTGACTGTATGATGAACATAAATGACCAGTGGTAATATGGAAATCATGACTTGTCATGTGCGACATGACTTGCATGCCACGCTCATGGCGCGCTCGCGGCCGTTTCGTTAGCCTGATATACACCAAATTTGGTATTGAGTGACGTGACTGTATGACGAACATAAATCATCAGTGGTAATATGGAAATCATGACTTGTCATGTGCGACATGACTTGCATGCCACGCTCATGGCGCGCTCGCGGCCGTTTCGTTAGCTTGATATACACCAAATTTGGTATTGCGCGACGTGACTGTATGACGAACATAAATGACAGGTCCTAACATGTAAAACATGACATGCAAATTTTGTAAAGCATGATTTGGCTGCTTCGCATTACATCGATTCCCACAGTGCGTGGGATCTGCCGGCTTTTTTTCTTTTTCTTTTCTATGCCAATAATTTGCTGTTCCACTCAAGAACAGTGCGAGATGGCCGCTGTAAGTGCGTCGAGTGAATCCCCTCAGTGTTGTGTTTAGAGAAATTTATTAACACAGACTATGAACATCAATAACATTTTAACAGAACATGCACAGACACACAGGAATTTGTGCGTGTCTGTGCAAAGACATGCCCATTCTCGAGCCAGCTTTTACTGACGCTCACGTCGGGCAGCTTCTTCATCCAGAGAATGAGAAATAGTCGCCATCTTCAAAGGGCAAGCACCAAGACAGTGACACTCTATCTTGCACTACACTGTGCTTCACCATCACCCAATCCTCACGCGTTTCTCGAAGGTTCACCCCTCGACACGCTCCGCCCTCACTCTCGCCTCTCGCAGCAAGGCGAGCGCGAGGGCCGAGGATGTCTGGAAGGATAGTGTTGGGACGCGTGTACGCGCGGGAGAAGAAGACACGACCGCGCGGCGTGAATCCCAAACATCAACCGTTTATTCAGGTTCTCTGGAGGTTCCGGAGAGCAGCGGAGGGTGGCGCTGCCTGGCGGCTTGGCTTGGCTTGGCTGCCGCCACAGCACTCCCCCCCTAGTGAGTTGCCGAACGGAGTTAAAGGTCCAGGCGAGTGGGTGCTCTTGATAGCCGCCCACTGTGCGTCAGCCGGGAGGGCACCTCGTGGACTTGGGCTGGCATTGAAGCTGGGGGTCCTGGCGATGATTCCCTTAGTGGAGGCAACACGGCGTCGTCACGGTCCATGTGTGCTGGCTTGATGCGGTCCAACGACACGACCTCCTCACGGCCGTTTCTCTTGATTGTGAATTGCTTGTTGCCACGGCGGAGGACTTGAAACGGCCCATCATAGGGTGGCTGAAGAGGTCGCCGAACCGCGTCGTGTCGTACAAACACATATGGGCACAATGTGAGCTGTGGGTCGACGTGCACCACACGCGACCCTGGGGGGCCGTGGAGGTACCGCGCGCAGTTTGCTCATGACGTTGCGTAGGCGAAGTGCATAGTCGCTGCAAGCTATGGATGCCTCCTCTGAGCCGCGCGCAAAGAGCTCTCCCGGCAGCCTGAGTGTCGTGCCGTAGACCAGCTCAGCGGCGCTGCAGCCAATGTCCTCTTTCAAGGTGGACCTTATACCCAAAAGAACGAGTGGGAGGGCCTCCACCCAGTTGTGTTCCTCGGTTGCCGTGAGCGCAGCCTTCAGCTGGCGGTGAAAGCGCTCCACCATGCCGTTGCTCATGGGGTGGTACGCTGTCGTGCGTATGCGTGAGGTGCCCATGAGCTGACTGATGGCAGTGAAAAGGGCTGATTCGAATTGTCGGCCGCGGTCTGTTGTTATCGTGGAGGGCACACCGAAACGGGCTACGCAGTGGTACAGGAAAGCACTCGCAACCGTGTCGGCAGTGATGTCCGCGATAGGGATGGCCTCCGCCCAGCGGGTGAACCTGTCGACACAGGTCAGCAGGTAGGCCTTTCCGTGGCAGGGTGGCAGTGGGCCGACGATGTCCAGGTGGACATGATCAAAGCGAGAATCCGGAGTGGGGAGTGTTCCCAGTGCTGTCGAGGTATGGCGTTGTATCTTAGAGCGCTGGCAAGCTACACATTCGCGTGCCCAGCGTCGGACGTCCCGATTTACGCCCGGCCAGACAAATCTTGCCGTCACCAGTCTTTGGGTGGCTCTAATCCCCGGATGAGACAGTCTGTGCAAGGACTCGAACACATGGCGACGGAGGCTCGCGGGCACGAACGGGCGAGTTCTACTGACGCTTGTGTCACAGCAAACCTTGTCCTCGGATCCGGGAACTGGGATCCACTCAAGATTCAGGGCAGTGGTCGCGGTCAACAGGTGTTTCAGTTCGTCATCTTCACGTTGAGCGGCTGCCAAAGCGGGAAGATCAACCTGTAGTGTGGGCATGATGGCATTCACAGGATTCCGTGAGAGGGCGTCCGCTACCTCGTTGTCGCCGCCTTTGACGTGGCGGATATCAGTCGTGAACTCTGATATATAGGACATTTGGCGCCGTTCACGTGCTGTGTGCGTTCCACCGTCGGAGCTTAGCGAGCGCAATGCATAAGTAAGCGGCTTGTGGTCGGTGAGGACGAAAAACTCTACACCTTCCAGGAAATGGCGAAAATGTCGTATGGCAGCGTACACGGCCAGCAGTTCTCTCCCGAAGGTGCTGTAGCGGCGCTCGGTAGGTGTTAGCTTCCTCGAAAAGAAGGAAATCGGGCGCCAGATTCCCCCCAACGAGCTGCTGTAATACAGCCCCAACGGCTGTATCGGAGGCATCCACCATTACGCTCTGCGGGACACCGGACCTGGGGTATTCAAGCAGTGCGGCGTTTGCCAAAGCGTCCTTGACCTCGCAGAAGGCTTCTTTTGCTTCTTGAGACCAGGAGAGGGTGTCCGAGCCATTTCGTGAAGTGGCCAGCAGGTCGTGAAGAGGTTGAAGGATATGGGCGCAGCGGGGAATGAAACGGCGGTAGAAGTTTACCAAACCCAGAAATTCCCGAAGCTGGCGCTTGGCGGTCGGCTGCGGAAATCCTTGCACGGCTTCAACCTTGTTGGGTTGAGGAAGAACTCCTGAGGCGGAGATGACGTGTCCAAGAAACGAGAGTTGTCGCACACCAAGCTCGCATTTGGCCATGTTCACGACCACGCCATGTTCCACTAAGCGCTGGAAGACGATGCGCAGATGATTCACGTGCTCTTCCGGAGTGCTGCTGGCGACTAGCAAGTCGTCAAGATAGGCGTGGCAGAAGCTGAGGCCGCGTATAGCACCGTCCATGAACCGCTGGAATGTCTGACCCGCGTTTCGGAGTCCGAATGGCATTCGGAGGAATTCGAAAAGTCCGAAAGGCGTTGCGATGGCGGTCTTCGGGACGTCCTCCGAGGCAACGGGAATCTGATGGTATGCCCGCACCAGGTCGATCTTCGAGAAGATAGTGGCACCGTGAAGCCTCGTCGTGACATCGTGTATGTGCGGTACCGGGTATCTGTCTGGAGTCGTTACCTGGTTCAGCGCCCTGTAGTCCCCGCATGGTCGCCAGTCTCCCGGCGTTGACTTTGGCACCATATGAAGTGGAGATGCCCAGGCGCTCGACGAGGGTCTGATGATCCCTAGCTCCATCATGTGTTCAAATTCCTGTCGTGCGACCTTCAACTTCTCTGGAGGCAAACGGCGAGGCCGCGCGTGCACGGGTGGGCCGCTGGTGGCGATGTAATGGCGTACCTCGTGCTTCACCGCGGCGCTGGCTGGCGGCTGCCTCGTCAACTCGGGAAAATCCTGCAGAATGCGAGTAAAACGTTCTGCACCGGACGGCCCGAGCAGAGTGGGGCTCAGCGGAGGGTGGTGCGAGGGATTGCCTTGCACAGTTGCCTGCGACACGGGATCGTGAAGGCGGCGGTTGCGCACGTCGACGAGAAGGCCGAAATGCCGAAGAAAGTCCGCACCCAAGATGGCGAACTTCACTGCTGCCACGATGAAAATCCACCGGAACGTTCTGTTCAAGCCTAAATCGAGTGGCAGCGAGCGATGTCCGTAGGTGGCGATGGTTGTGTTGTTGACCGCCTGAAGCGGGGACGCACTGGGGACACGGCGATCGGTGGACCCAACCGGTAGGACGCTCACCTCAGCGCCGGTGTCCACGAGGAATCGAAGGCCACTGTCGCGGTCGGTGAGGAAAAACACTGATGGACGACGTTCGGGGGCCTCTGCGACACTGGTCGTCCTCAGTGCCGGCCGCTCCCGTTTCCCGCATAGTCGCACGGAGGAATGCATTTGCGAGCAGCATTGCCATGCTTCCTGTGATACCAGCAGATTCTCTGTTGCACTGCTGGGCGCTGGCGCTCCTCGGGAGTGCTGCGGGCCTGCATCGCTGCGACGGTATCGGCGAGGCGGGATATCTGCTCCCGGATGTCATGCAGCGTGGTCGTGGGCGCGCCGCCGGCGATGTCTGGCTGTAGCGCCGCGACGGACGGCGGAGCGACCGCCAGCACCGAGTCCGCGAGCTCGGCGAGTTGAGACAGGCGTTTGTCGGCAGCCGAGGCGAGGACCATGCGCACGTTGACCGGAAGTCGCTGTAGGAACAGCTCGCGAAGCAGTCTGCTGTCGGCATCGGTGGTGGCTGCGCCGGCCGTGTGCAACAGCTGCCTCATGTGGCGCAACAATTGGCTGGGCGTCCGGTCCCCGAGCTCGGTGTCGTGCAGTAGCTGCTGCAGTCGCTGAGGCTCTGACGGCGTGAGGCGGCTGATGAGCAGCTGTCTGAGCGCTGTGTACGCGTTCTCTGCAGGTGGAGCGACCAGCAGATCGCGTATCTCGCTCGCTATTGCCGGTGGGAGGCTGGCGACCACGTGGTGGTACTTCGTTAGCTCAGCGGCAATACGACGAGCGGTGAATTGGGACTCCACCTGCAGGAACCACAGCTGCGGGTCCGCTGTCCAAAACGGCGGGAGCCTGATGTCGACGGCGGAGATGGCCGGTGCGTCAGGGAGAGTCTCCATGGCGTCGATCGCTTGAAAAAGGCGGTAAGCCTCGTCCGGGTCACCACTGTTGGGACGCGTGTACGCGCGGGAGAAGAAGACACGACCGCGCGGCGTGAATCCCAAACATCAACCGTTTATTCAGGTTCTCTGGAGGTTCCGGAGAGCAGCGGAGGGTGGCGCTGCCTGGCGGCTTGGCTTGGCTTGGCTGCCGCCACAATAGGAATGCGACAGCGGGCATCACACATGGAGCCTCAATCCTTTAGAGCAGGGGTCGGCAACCTTGTGAGGTGGAGGGCCAAGTTGCATGAAGCCGGCAAGGCCGGGGGTGGCACGGCAATTCAAGAGGGGGGGAGGAGGGGGGAGGTGGCTTTGCAAGCTAGGAGAAAAAATTCAGCTAACTGACAATAATGTACAAAACTGCCTAAGTTCTGGCTAAATTTAGGCTAAATTCTGGCCAAGTCTCAAGATGGGGTAGAATGCCAAATGGAAGTGATATCTAACCCTATTTGAGGTCCAAATGTCATGTCGGCTTTATGATAGGAAGCGACAAGGGAAAGGGGGGGGGGGTGTCTGATGTCGGTACGGGGGCCGCATAATACTGTTTCGAGGGCCGTATGCTGCCCGCGGGCCGCAGATTGCCGAACCATGATTTAGAGCATTTAAAGGTCAAGCCTGATAGGCCTTGTGATCTTTGTAACCATCAGTATTACTTCTCAATATGATCCTTCATCCTGCTTTTAAATGAAACGTCGGTAGGTGGTAGAGAGTAATAGCGTTGAATATCAAGGTGAATGCTTTGGATGCCTCATGGAACACGAAAAGTGGCTGTCGGTGAAGGCATCAGCACGAGTGATGAAAGATATAATCGCGATGTGATTACGTCAGCCTATGACTTCTTCATGACGTCACAGATTGCCAAAATGCATGACGTCAACATAACGTCACAGTGATGCCACTCTGAAGTCACTTAATGTATTGTCACATTGTGACGTCATGACATGGCATCGTCGCTTGGTCATAGGTGGGCCTATCTCGGAGGTCTGTGGGGGGGGGGGTAGAAAGTTCGGAAGGACTCCAATCTCGGAAGCTGTGCAAATCCACACTAGGTGAAGAAAGTTTTCTGGGACGGGGGTGGTCAATGCACTTAAACTAGAAAAAAAAAGCGAGAAAGAATATGGCTTTGACCTTCGAGTCACATTAGTCGAATTCTTAAAGGACGCTGTGAGTATTATTTGGACCAAACGTAAAGAACATTGTCACTTTCGACCAGCTCCGGAACAGGTGCCGAGAGAAGAGGCGTTTCACTTGTCGAGCAGCTGACATGGAAGTCCTTCTTAATAAAAGCCGCTTCCCGTCTTTTCAGTGCGCAGTGCCCCGTGACGACACTAGATACGCCATTGAATCCGTTAGAGGGAAGGCTGAAAGTGACAGTGCACACCAGTACGAATAAGGGCATTTCTTTTATTCCTGCCAAAACAGAGTGTCCTGCAAAGTGAAATCCTTTGTCGGCCTCTGACAGCATGCCTTTTCTAGCACGAAAGCAAGACGTCTAATGTGTGCGACACACGTCCGGCTTTATCACCGAACTGTTCTTTGTGATGTCGACGAGGTAACGCTGACACGTGCTTACATTCACGTATACTATTACCTCTGTCACCTGCATTCTTTAATATTACTTATTTCCTCCATTTTGCATGCATAATATAGAAGCTGTGAACAGCCCAGATACCCTAATCTGGATATTTACATTTACGCAGAAATTTTTTTTCTCCAGAGTTTTGATTTGTCCGCGTTTTCTTAGGAGGTGTCTCAAGCGCTTCTTCGTTCTCGTGGAAAATATCCGAAATGTAGCAAAGTATTAATGGCGAGTACTGTTTGTAGGTGGAGCGCATGATCAGAAGCCAGTGTACACCTGGTGTTATTGAACACCAGACGGTGCAAATTTCCGGAGCACTCCTCTATATGACATGCCTCATATCCACAACGAGGGTCTGGCACACAAGACCACACAAATTACTACAACCGAATGTAGGGCAACGGGTCATCATTCACGCAGCCGCCCTTGCCTCGGTAACAGTATTAATGATATGACTTCTGGATGATGAGGTACAGGATAATTCCTAAAATGAGAAGTGCACGCAAAGTGTGGACACAGAATACGTTCTGCTTGCCTTTTCATTTACACTAAACAAGCTGGAAGTAAATTCAGTTACGAGTCACTGCTCTCTTGTTCTATCTGCCTTTGACCGTCCCTTAATGGGTGTTTTGCCTCTGCATCAAGAATGCGTTGTCTTGTGTAGTATTGCGAAGTGCATATGGTAGAAAAAAACGGACGACATGTTTCCGAATTGATACTAACAATATAACCATGCACTCAGCCTAACTTTTTCTCACATATCTGCTGTATACTGCTATTTTCCTTTCTGCTCTAATTTTTCCATCATCCTCTCGCGTGTGATTTTTAAACAACGCGTCACTGTCGCTAATTACAATGAACACTTGTTCGCCAATGCCGTGTGCGTTCCTCGGCTGACAAAAACATGTTTTCATGTTGGTTTCTACAGCTAGAGTCTCTCAGTCATTCTCAGACCACCCAGTGTAGACGTGTTTTGGGCCAAATAAATGGATAGAGGAGTGAGAAAATTATCATATAAATTCATGAGCTTCACCACGTCAAGTGGAATTAAGTGCGCTACGTGCGCGACGGTGCACGGCGTCAGTGAGATACCCGGCTTAAGTTCAATATTTTTGCGGAACCTATGGAACAAGCGAAGTTTTCATCTTGACTACATGGCGCTTACCCATTCACATAACGGAACACATCAATGTAGGTCATGGCTCGATTTTTTTTACTCCAGAATTTGTGCATTCACCCTCTACGGACGACTTGTGGTAGGTGGCGTTGGCTCCTTTCAACGCCGTTATACGTGGCATTTTGGACGTTACTGGTAGGTATGACTACTTCATTCAGGACAGTTCCTGGCACATGTTCAAAGAAGTTGGCATATGCGACTAGTGGATAACGCTTCTGAGGCGCTGTACTGAGTAAATACGGTTTGCGTAGAGTGGGAAGGAATGAATCGCAAGGAGAACGTTGATATTACAAAGAGCTCAGACAAGGACTTTTGTTGTTCCCTGCGTTGTTCACCATTTACAGTCGCTCCCACAATCATTTGCAGAATGCTGCGCGTTGTCAAAGCGACGCCAACACTACACCGTGGTGCCTACACAGAAAATAATCATTGAAGTGAACACTGTTTCTGCTACTGCTATTCGCCAAACCAATTTTACTTTTTGTTATTTTACAGTGTAGGCTTGGGGCCCCTTGTATCATGGCCACCGTGTCGCACCTCATACGTGTGTGCGTCTGTACGCGTTGCTATGTACTATCAGCGTATATATGATAACCACCACCCAGCATCTGGAGCTGCACGTCAGGCGAAAACATATTCAGCTTTCCATTAAAACCCGTCTCCTTCTCTCTCTAAGCTTACAGAGGAAGCAATGTCATTAAAATTTTGTAGAACGTTTCGTAGAACACCTACGAAAAAAAATTAACGTTAGATTTTGCAGCATTAAAATACCCTGCCGAACTCATTGCAATAAACAGGCATTGTCAGATTGGACATATGCAAAACTTATTTCATTTTCTGTTGTCCTAAATTTGCAAGTAGCGCTGCTCCATATTTGGCAGTTAGAATTTCAAATATTAGAACTTCCTATCCACAATCCATTGATCCCAGATTCTCTGAAATGCAATGCATCTACTGAAGGTCAAGGTATTCTTTCCCGCAAAAAAAAAAAAAAGAAAAGAAAAGAAGACAGAAAGAAAGAATGAGTACAGAAAGAATAAAAAGAATATGAAAAAAAATTCATTGACGATTACGGTGCTAATGCTGATTCTGAGCGCAACTTCATGTTGGGGCACCGCCAACCGTGTTTGAAGTTTTGCTATCCACAGTTCTAATGTAACATTCGGTAAATATTAGAGTGTTTTAGCGCGGCCATGGTTTTAGTTCAACGCTTTTGGGGTCCTCTCCACTCCGAGTTGGCCCGCTAAACTGTAGTGGAGCGGCGGACGATTTTCTAGCTTTATTTATGCGTTTTCCCTTGCGGAGCGGACTTTTTGACAGTTGCAGCGCCCGCTACCCAAGTTCAGCCTCGTTGAATAAAATGAAATACAATATTGTGACTTTTACAAAGTAAAACATGCATAACTGCACCTATTCGAGATGTATCCAGAATTCCTCTTACAATGCGTCACGAGTCCATTTCATCAAAAAAAAAAAAAAAGACAAAGCGTCGACTTGACAATAGCCATGTGATAGGCAGCGAGGTTCGATTCCAGACCCAATTCAGTTCGTTTTGGCGCCAAGGCACCAGCGATCTTTTCGTCAGCTGTGCCGTCTTCTTTACTTCGTGTCACTTTCCTTCGTTCGGCGACTTTAAATAAGCGCAAATGTATGCGAAAGTGCTTTCGCGGCTTGCGCTGCACAGATGAACCTAAAGCCGCCGTGCACGTGGGAAGCACGTTGAGCACTGGGGGGCAACCATCTTGGAATACGCGGGGAGTCGACGCACGTGTTAAGGGGGGGGGGGTGGGAGGTGCGCATCGACATGCCTCGCGTGCGTATGCGCACTAGCGTCCCCGCTCCGCTTGGCTGGTGAGCGGAGCGTAAAAAAATCCATGCATCTCCACGAACTGAATCATGACCAGTGGGCGAAGTCTATGTATCGTATCGATGAGTAACCGTACGTTACCCGAGCGTTGCCCCATATAATGTAAGTTGAGCGACATAATGTGTATATAGAAATGTAAATTTATTTCGCTTTCCAGTCATCTTAGGCAATTCAAGGATGATTTAGAAATTTGCTGGAGTGGAGGATATGCCTCGAAAGTGAATCCAAGAACCCGCCATCTTACCGGTGACAAGATACCATTTTAATATGGGTAATGTTTTGGGACACACGGTGCTCGACGTGTGCCTTTGTGTAACAGGTTTCCTTGAGAATACTCAACATCGAGGCACATTTTAGTAGAAATTAACTCATCAATACTCCTCTCGATAGGTTAGTTTCGCCGGGAACAGCGATCTCTTCCATTATAATTAGTCTATGTCTACGTTGAAGTCTATTTTAAAACCTTGTTTTGTGTCTCACACATGTTTCTACTACAGCAGCGGTTCTATACCGTGACCACAATGGAAGGCCAGGCTAGGTCCTAAGGAGCTTCGCCCCTAAAACGCCAAACTGAAACACTGTATTGCCGCAGAAACTACAAACGCTCGAGTGCTACGCGCACCATTCTGTGCATTAGAGGCGTCGCGAACCAAGCGAAACGCCGACATTGCTTGAGTGCTACGCACAGCACTCTGTGCATTGCAGACATCGTGAACCAAGCGAAATGCCGATAGCCCCATTACGACAAACGAGGCCAGCCGCAGCGCACGTGCCAGCCCTGCTTGGCACGAGCTCCGACCGAGGGGTCAGCGCTCGTGACGGAGGAAGAAAGGATGGTATATTACCAACTCGCCTAGCAAGACGCCCTTCTGGAGGAAGAAAGCGAGGTTAGAGGCCAGTAGCTCGTGATACCGACAGGCTTCGCGTTTACTCTCTTTCATCCTCGTTCGCTATATCGGTTACGTCGACGGTGGCGACGTCGCTCAACGCAGGAACGGGCGCCTAAGAGCTGCGCTCTCAAATGTGCACAGCTTGCGCCACTGGCGCAAGGCTCGAGCCAATAGCGGCGCTAGTGTTCGGCCATATATTCTGCTTAGCTTTTCCTAGTACTGTCAAGGTTTAGCTAGAGATGCTAAGTTTTCTGCTAGTAGTGCTAAGCGTGGCTAGGCTTGACTTTCCTTCTCCGGTATCAACCTGTTCCCTACACTATACGCACACGTTACGGGGTTTAGTCCGCAGCATATCACGTGATCAGCCGTTAAGTGATGTGATTTAGCCGCGTGAGTCGCTGGCACGCGGTGTTACTTGTTTTAGTCGCGTGACTAGCTGCTACATGATGTTGCATGATTTTAGTCACCTGACTACCTGTTGCGGAATATTCGGCAGGGACATGTCACGTGGCTAGTTATTGCGTGGTGTTAGGCTGTTTTAGTCTCGTGAGTAGTTGTTACGTCCTTTTAGCGACGTGACACGTTGTTACGTGATTTTAGTCACCTGACTACCTCTTACGGGATTTTCGGCGGGAACATGTCAAGTGACTTGTTGTAACGTGATGTTACGTGATCTTAGTCGCGTGACCTGTTGCATGATGTTCCCTTATTATAGTGACGTGACTAGTTACTTGTTCTTAGTCACGTGACTAGATGTTGCATGATTTCAGCCGCGTGACTAGCCCTTGCGGGGTTGCTGACGGGGAGCATATCACGTAACTTGGTATTACGTGATGTTAGGTGATTTTAGTCACGTCAGTAGTTACGTGTTCCCTGGCGGGAAAATGTTACGTCACTAGGTGTTACGTGATGTTGTGATTTTAGTCACGAGGCTACTTGTTACATAATTTTTAGTCAAGAGACTATTCGGTAATGATATGCATTCATTTTAGTTATGTGACTAGTTTCTTCGTAATGTCACGCGATTCTATTCACAGCAGTAGACGTTACAAGATTTTTAGTCACATCAGCAGTTGTTATGTAATGTTACGTGGTCTTCGTCATGTGACTAGTTACGTGACGATTCGCGACGTTTAGCGTGAATTTACGTGATTTTGAACACGTGACAAATTATTACGTCATGCTAGTCACGCAAATAGTTGTTACGGGATTTTTAGACATTTATCATACTCGCGCATCATAGTTATGGCATTCCATCACCGGACAAATCGACGCACGTGTTGTGGGAGTAAAGCAGAAGATCAAGAAAAGGGCGAAACGCACGCATGATGGTTCATGATGATGATAATTTCTGTTCACACTTCCCGGCGCAACGCAAAGCTTTAACAGCTCTGCTGTTAAAACCATTTCTGCTTTCTCAGATTTTTAGATCTACCCTGACGAGCTAAGCTGTTGATATACTGTAATTCCATTCCCCAGTATGTTGTCAGATCTTCGCGTTCCTACACAATGGGGTTGAAGCCACTTTCGCTGCGCATGTACTGTAGATAACTTACGCAACTGAATGTAGGCTGCGCAATCAGTCAGCTGTAGTCTTACCTCTCGTTCGGCAAGGATGCCGCAAGGCTCCGTGAAACATCATCACTCTTTGGTCAAGAAGTCTTCTACACCTAAAGAAAAACCTTTCTTCGTACTAGCAACAGTCAGCAGGAAATTACCTTTACGCTGTTCCTTGACGCAGCTCCAGTTTTCGGCAGTGTCCCGGTGCTGAACACTTGAAAAGAAGTCGTGTGGTTGGTGATGGTTATTTGCGTTCAAGAAATGAAATAGCTGGGTAAGAAAGAGAGTAACTCACAAATAAAAGACGTTTGCGGTGGCTTGAACATTTTATTCCGCGAAAATTATATGGAAGAATTCTTTCCACTCTTCATACTGCCACCAAAACACTAATTAACAGA
>JALIZH010016384.1:0-17995 GCA_030522465.1 Rhipicephalus appendiculatus | reverse complement strand
GGCCCTGTGCTGTTGTGAGGCCGTAGGGCGTCCTTTTTGTTTGACACCAACACAGACCGACGCTTCCATGAAAATTGAAAGGTCACCGCGAACTTTCGTCTATTTCTTTCGAATCTCTAAAATAAAAGAGAAAAAAAATAACAGTCTAACAAAGCGCAGCGCAGACGAAATTCTGCTACGTCGAGCAGGAAAATATCATTACATCCCTTCAGTAAAATTTTCAACTAACAGCGTTATCGTAAACGAATTTGCAGCGATAACTCCTGTTTCAGTCGGCTCCATTTCACCGCTGCACTTCCGGAGAAGTCTGGTGGAAACTTTCACATCTATTATTTTCTAAAGCTGAAGTTCTTGAAGCTTTAGAAGTAAGCATGCTTGCATTTTTTTCATGCTCACACTTTGTTTTTTTTGTCGACGCGCGGTCCTACGTTTTTTGTCCCTAGTTATTTTCAAATATGATCTTCAGTGTCGGCGAAATGCTTCGACCACACCGTGTGGTAGGAATGCTCTTACTTATGGCGTCCGGAAATGGCGTCCTGCTGCGTAGGCATTTTTCCAATAACCGCAAGGTAAAAATGGACTTCAGTCAGACGTTTTGCTGCTTTCTAACAAAAAATTCTTCGGAGCGTGATGTCGAGCAGCGAAATGAAGGTGCTGTTCAACAACAATATATATACAAAAAGTTAAAGTTGCTGTCGTTACGGCTATGCTGGCCGTATTCGAATTTGCTTCAACTACACAAAGCGTGCGCATTAAAATGCAGTTAAAGTGTGACCCTTCATGGATAGATGAACAATGAGGTTTGGATGACCAATGAGATTGTTACATTTTGCTAATTAAGATTAATTGTACTCAAGTGTGTGACCCACCAGGATTGCCTCTTCCGATCGTGTATGTGGCTCGGCTTGACACAGCTGATCGAGCCTGACTAACTTTCCTGAACAACACTGATTTGGATTAACGTTTATCTGCATTATCGCCTCGTCGCTGCTTATTTCTGTCCGAGTGTCGACTATATCTTCTGGTTTCTTTATTTTCTCTGCCCTCGTACCATTGTTTTCTCTATTTGTTCCCTACTCACGAAAGAAAAGGCTGGCGTTGTGGCAGTTCTCGGCCTGTACCCTCCTGATTTCCTCTGTGTATTTGTCTACACATTTCGAAAAATAATAATTGGATATATAACACACAACTTTCTTTAGAAAGTGGAGTTTACTTAGGGTGTATAAACAGCACTGTTTCAGCCGGCTCGACGACTATGTACATCATCGGGCAGCTTAAGATACAAAAATTGTGATTAGCTTATAGCCTGCTTAGAAACGGTTTTGTACTGACTGAAGTTAGGAATTGTAACTGAGGCGCTCGCAGATCCGTTGTGCTCAACATTTCCTAATGCCGAATTAACGAGAAATCGCGCATTGTGCCTGCTTCGCGAAAACCGTCTTTCGCTAAATGAATCGTACTTGAAGTTATTATGTTGAACCCGAGCAGTTATTACGTAGCTGTATGCCGATGAACACTCACTCGGCGGACGGACAGGGGATGGACCGACGGACACGGACGGATGGACGGACACGGACAGACACGGACGGACACCGACGGATTAACGAACGGACGGACGGATGAACAGACAGACGGAAGGACGGACGCCGGACAGACGGACGGACGTGAGCATGATACATTTAATGCTTTCTCCTTAAAACTAGCAGTTGTTCCGTGTACGAATACAACTGATGAGCAAAGCTCCTTAGAAATGGGACGCAAGCGGCGTTCGGCGCGCGTGGCGTCTCATTGTCCAGGCAACAGACCAACCACTGGGCGGACGACAGGGGTGAAGCGATGGTTTGGCGCGTTCGCTGGTTTGAGGGGAGATGGCAGAGACAAAGAAGGAGAGAGAGGGAGACTAAACTGCCTCCGTTTCACATGTGTTTGTATTCTCGCGCTTTGCGCATCGTGCCGACGCCATACACGTTCCAGCGCTCATAAGGCTCATTATCCTCCCGCGTCAGGGGGAGACGCCACAGCTGGCACCGTGCCAGGGAGCTTCGACGGCGATGGCGGGATGCCGGCCTAAGGAGCTTTGCTCCTAGAAACATAATTTCACGAGCGTGCGCGCCTAGCCTCCTCAAGCTGACCTCCTCGAACACCGCTCCCCCCCTCCCCTCCTTCGCCATCGCGGGGCTCACTTCCCAGCATGCTCCTGTTTCATTTCCTTATGGCTGGGCTTCAGAACATTCACGTTGCGCTCCCTCCTACATTTTTTCTTCCATGTTCTGCATAGACTTTATTTATTTATTTATTTATTTATTTATTCTTATTCTGCTATGGCTATGACTGCTTGTTTTTGTGGAATCGGGCCCTTGGTTTCTGATGAATACGTAGCTGACATTTATGGGCCACCATCCTCAGCATTTTCTTTTAAATGCGAAGCATTTCTTAGCGAACTTCGGCGACTTTGAGCGTATCTATCTATCTATCTAGCTATCTATCTATCTAGCCGCCTACGACTTTGTGCTCTCCCGGCCGTATCGTTAATGGGATATATACCAAATTTGGTATGGCATAACATGACTCTATGACGAACGTAAATGGCTGGTCATAACATGAAAATCATGACTGACTTGTCATGAAAAGTATGATTTACATGCCACGCTCATGGTGCGCTCGCGGCCGTTTCGTTAGCTTGATATACACCAAATTTGGGATTGAGTGACGTAACTGTATGACGAACATAAATGACAGGTGGCAATATGCAAATAATGACTTGTCATGTGCGACATGACATGCATGCCACGCTCATGGCGCGCTCGCGGCCGTTTCGTTAGCTTGATATGCACCAAACTTGGTATTGAGTGACGTGACTGTAGGACGAACATAAATGACAAGTGGTAATATGAAAATCATGACTTGTCATGTGCGACATGACTTGCATTCCATGCTCATGGCACGCTCGTGGCCGTTTCGTTAGCTTGATATACACCAAATTTGGTATTGAGTGACGTGACTGTATGACGAACATAAATGACAAGTGGTAATATGAAAATCATGACTTGTCATGTGCGACATGACTTGCATGCCACGCTCATGGCGTGCTCGCGGCCGTTTCGTTAGCTTCAGATGCACCAAATTTGGTATTGAGAGACATGACTGTATGACGAACATAAATGACAAGTTGTAATATGGAAATCATGATATGTCATGAGCGACATGACTTGCATGCCACGCTCATGGCGTGCTCGCGGCCATTTCGTTAGCTTCAGATACACCAAATTTGGTATTGAGAGACATGACTGTATGACGAACATAAATGACAAGTTGTAATATGGAAATCATGATATGTCATGAGCGACATGACTTGCATGCCACGCTCATGGCGTGCTCGCGGCCGTTTCGTTAGCTTCAGATACACCAAATTTGGTATTGAGAGACATGACTGTATGACGAACATAAATGACAAGTTGTAATATGGAAATCATGATATGTCATGAGCGACATGACTTGCATGCCACGCTCATGGCGTGCTCGCGGCCCTTTCGTTAACCTGAGATACACCAAATTTGGTATTCAGTGACATGACTGTATGACGAACATAAATGACAAGTTCTAATATGGAAACCATGATATGTCATGAGCGACATGACTTGCATTCCATGCTCATCGCGCGCTCGTGGCCGTTTCGTTAGCTTGATATACACCAAATTTGGTATCGAGCGACATGACTGTATAACGAACATAAGTGGCAGGTGGTAACATGAAAATCTTGGCATGCGTGTCATCTACAACCCCATTTACATGCCACTCTCATGGTGCGCTTGCGTCCAGTTCGCTAGCTTGATATACACCAAAATTGGTATTGCGCGACGTGACTGTATGACGAACATAAATGGCAGGTCCTAACATTTCAAACATGACATGCAAATTATGTAAAGAAGGATTTGCTCCTTCCTGGCTGCTTCGCATTACATCGATTCCCACAGTGCGTGGGATCTGCCGGCTTTTTTGTTTAGTTCTATATTAAAGAGTAAAGTTAATAGCTAATTTCTTTTTTCGGCACATTTTAGTACGAAAGTTACTAGCAAACCTACTTAGATAGGCAACCGCACTCCGCTTAGTAACCAGATCGATGACAGTGGTTTTTCAGGAAGATTTTAGCCAGATGTGCCCGTGTGCACTTGGCTCCATTGAGCAACTGCTGACGTGATCCAGTGCTTCGCGTATTGCCCTCCTGTAATCGTCAATGTATCGAGGCGACAAGTTTTTTCCGGGTGGAACCACAAAGCTGTGGCAGAAAAAGAGAAAGTAAATTCCGACATTTGTGAAGACGTGTACGTGGTAGTCAAAATATCGAACGCTCATAAAAGGAAGAGCGTTAGAATACCGAGCGTTGGTAGGCAATTGACTAGATGTCGCACAAGTTCCTAGCAAAGGGTAAGGCCCAGGGAGCAGGTACAGAACGAGGGTGTAATACGTATAAATACGCATATCTTCTGGCCTCGGGAAGGCGGAAAAACCTTCAAGGACGGAATGCTTTTACATTGCTTGTCAGCGACGTTCATGTCAAAAGCCAAAGCCGTTAGAGGGTGACTACAACGAGACCATTCGGGCATCGGTGTGAGGACGAAACGCAAGCATCGGGACTGGTAAAAAGTTAAGAAATTGAAGTCTCTGGACCTCAATATTTCGTACAAGGCCCCAATGCATGAGCTCGTTACTACCTAAAACAGTTAGATAATTACTCGCTAGCAAGTTCTGATTATTACTTCAAAATATCATGGACGCTTCCACTTCTAGCACGCTCCAGTTTTATTTGTCACATCGAATAAAGATATTCCTGAGCACATAGAGGGCACCACCCACTTGTCATCTTGCGGCGCTGAAATATGGTCGCTTAGCTTTTTTGAGCGCTAATAGCCCGCGAGTTTCACGGCGCACGTTTTGCTACACTTCCTTCAATAGGTGGCGCTACGATGCAATAGCACGCCGGCAGCGTCCGGTAGTGCATGTGCGATATATGACCGAGAAGACATTTGCAATGAAGTTCATCTATGAGAGGTTTATTTCGGCTCAGTAAGCTTTCAGCCATGTGTGGTTTCGTGGCCGCATATGAAGCTTATGCCCAGTATTATCTCCTGCCAATCTGCTCTACCGGTAGCCATTTCGTGCTTACACCTTCTGTCAATTATGAGAGAGCCAGCCATGTTGATTCAATTAACAATGAATCACTCATTCGCTTACCATTACTTGCTATTGAAGCGTCTTTTTAGATGTGAAGCATCTTATGGCGAAGCTTAATCCGGTGGTGGTGGTGGTGGTGGTGGTGTGCCGCGTGCCCACCCCTACTGCGCATGCGCAAACCCTTTAAAAAAATAAAAATAAAAAACCTCCTCTCCCCCCTCTCTCTCCTCTACGCATCCCTCCCCGCGACAACCACACCCTCACTGCGCATGCGCCTCCCCTCCTCTCTCCCCCTCTTACACTGCCTCCTCTCTTCTAGGCATCCCTGCCCGCGGCGTCTACACTCCCACTGCGCATGCGCTCCCCCCATCTCTCTCCTCTCCTACGCTCCCCCCTCTCTCCTCTACGCATCCCTGCCCACGGCGTTCACACTCCCACTGCGCATGCGTGTCACCCCCCTCTCTCTCCTCTCCTACACTCTCCCCCTCTCTCGCCTCGCGACGCCGACGCAGGCAGCGTCTGCTAGCGAGTTTCTTGGTTGAAAAAACCGACTGCTCGCGCTGCACAACCGTTCACTAGCCACCCCGTATATATGGCAATGGGTCTTGACCTCCAAGGTGGTGCCGGTGGGAGATTTCTCCTGTGCGTTGTTGAACAATAAAAATTCCCAGCGTGCGCGTTATCTAAAAGCGGAGTGCGGGTCTCTGTGTCCAGTCGGAGTCTTCTGTCTCTCATTGCCCGTTAGCAGCGATTGGCATGTTCCAGTAGGAAACACTGCTCCATCACTGCCTGCTTTGCGCCTCCCCAGTTTTCTCTCCTGCGCAACGCTGCGATGAGCGCCAGCGTCAACGCCGCCGCCAGTGTAAGCGTTAGCGCCCGCTGCTTCACATCTACACATGGTTCCCTTTAGCGGGAGATGGTGTAATTTTTTTTTTGTCGAATTACTTGCATTTGAGCTGACGCAGAAACGAAGGCTATACTCACGGACAACGGTGTTTCTAGCATGCTGTGAAAAATGTAATACCATTATAAGGTGGTGTTGCCTGCATATTTGAGGTTTCGCACAACGAAACGGCGCAGTACGATAGAAAGCATCAAAACACAGTACTCAAGCCTTCTTGTGTCGTACAGCGTCTTGCATCGCTCCTTCGCGTTAAGCAACACGTTGTGCGGCACAGACTAGCTCACCAGTGTCTGCTTTGTTGAACTTTAGCATTGCCATTTTTTTGGGCGTGTTGGTAAACGGTATTTGAAAACATCTTCTGCGCTAGCAAACAAGGACGTAGGGAGACGACAACACAATGCGCTAACTTCAACAAGTTTATTTCCAGAAAACACCACCTATTTAACCATGCACATCAACGCCACCACTCCACTCAGCAGCCAACCAGAAAGGCCCTCTCCCGATCTAAGAGCTCAATTGACGGTGCACTTACACACGTGTCACTATTTCGAGAGATAGCTTGGGCTTCAATAATCTCCCTCACATTTTTATCTCTGTGCTTCGCCAGCACCGTGCAAGACCCATACATTGGTGCGCAACCGCACTCCAAACAATGCACAGACAAATGACCGTAATTATTTTTGTTTCTAACGTTTAATTTGTGTTCGCGTAGACGATCGTTAATGCATCTTCCCGTCTGACCTATGTACTTATTCCCACAGGTCAGCGGGAGCTCATAAACCACCTCTTGTACGCATTCCACAAGAGGGTCGCGATGGTTCTTGGTGCATCCGACAGCAGGCTGGCGGTGCGGGTCCGTTAAGCGACATAACCTGCCAAGTTTTTCCGGTGCTGTGAAAACGACTCTAACGTCGACCCGACTAGCCATTTTCTTGAGATTATGAGAGGTGGTGTGCAGATAAGGTACTACAGCCACTTTGCTCCTACTTCTCGCCTGCTGGATGGCCGGGTCCTGAGGACTTTTGTCTAAGCGGCATCTCTTGAGCAGACCCTCGACCACAGACACCTGTACGGACTCTGGATAGCCTGCTGCCGATAACCTTTGCGACTCATTCATAAGACTAAGTCATAAGTCTTAGATGCCAAGACACAAACGAGAACCGCTGAGCAGGAGGTCGCGTATATGAAGTGTTACGGGCATGATTTCGTGTTCGTGTCTTTTGCAGTGCATGCCAGGCATGAAGCAGCGCTTAAGTATTACCTAGAGTACCTGCTGTCGAATAAGCTCAATTAATAACGTGATGCACTAAAAAGGCCAATCACGCAAAAGCGCAAGAATATAAATGAAGTCACGATAATACAGAGTCGTACAAAGACCACGATTGCTTCAATATCAGCTAAAGGTACATTCGTGAAATGTTATTTACAACAAACACATACGCAAACTCACGAAACTACCGCCACAACCATCATTGACGAAGAATCAGTTTCACAATACTTCGACAAAACCTGTTTTCTTATCAGGCATTTCAATTTTTGTCACACATAGCACATTCGTTCCTCACAGCTTTAGGTAACCACGCTCTCATTTCTAAGCTGAAAAAACAGAAAAAGAAGAGTCGCATACATCTGTACGCATAGTCTTCCTGCAGCACCATTCCATGGAATTCCTTCAACAGACTTCGCCTTGCGCCACATGGAGATAAGGAGCTTCCACAACGTATTACAAGAACATTCAAAGCGCATTTCGAGCTGGGGTCAAAGCACGAGCTCCGCAATTACCCTTTTCCGAGGTCGTGGTGCGAGAGACCGCAAAAGCAGACCGAGATAAAGTCGTTCAGGGAGTGTTCGGCAGTAGTTATGGCCTCAACGAAATTGGTGAATTCTTCATTTCCGATTGTACGGTTTACACTCCCAGCCGTTACAGTTCACGCAGATACCGAATACATGGCCTCACTTTATATGAATTTTTATGGTCATGGCACTGGGAATAATATTAGTAGGTCATTTAAACCGAAACGCGGAGTTGTGGGAAAATAATTGCGCTTCGCGCTGCCTTCTGTGCTCTAAACTTAGAGACAGTTCTTATTTTTGCTGTCAGCACTTTTTATAATCTAAAAAAAATTGTGGTTAGATTTACGTGAAGTTATCTAAAGGCAATATTAACATGCAGAACGTGAGTCCACGCGCTAATCAGAAAATTAAGTACAGCTTAACAGTACGTTTCACTTTGTTACATTTTTCACTGAAAAGTTCCCTTTGATTCATCTGTTTGCTTCATTCAGTGAACCAAATAGAAGACGCCATCTCCCGAATTGTAGTGAAATTATGCAGCTTTCATCATGCGCAATATATCTGCAACTATATGTAGGAAATGTTTATGTGGCACCTAATCAACCTACAACATAAAATACTGCTGTTTACTAAAAATACTTCGTGGCAGGTAACTAACAATATATTATCTGGCTTTTTGCATGCCAAAACCATGATATGATTATGAGGCAAGCCATAGGGTAGGGCACCGGAAATTTTGATAATTTGTTGTCCTTTGCCCAGCACTTACATCGCACAGCGCACGGGCATCTAGAATTTCACTTCCATCGAAATGCGGCCGCTATGGCCGGGACCGAACCCGCGACCTGTGGGTCGCGAGCGCGGCGGACGCCTAACAAAGCCGCTGAGAGTACAGCAACAATACTAACAACAGTGCCACAGAGTTATTTCAGCGGGATAGCGTTAAAGAACTCATTTCGCAGGAAATTTGCGTCTACATCGTTTATCGTCACGGAATATTCGGCGTTGTCCGTGAGCAAAAAACCGACGCAGCGGCATATAAATAAATAAAAATTTGCGCCTTGAGTATAAATTAAACGCAGGTACTTGGCAAGCAGGTGTTCCACCTCAGAGCGGTGCCAGTGCTTCAAGCTGTTTCGAAAAAAAAAAGCCTATACGAATTTTATGTACTGTGAGAATGTATGCTTAACCCATATAATATTGCATAGCAGAATGACAGAAACGCACCAGGCGTGAGAACATGTGAATTGCAATGGGAATATAAAAAGTAAGTGAGCGTAAATTTCAGTGACTCAAGTGTGTTTCAAGTAAATTAGGACTGCATCACAGAGCATGTAGGCATTCGTCTGTGATCGTTTCCTCAACAGGCCGGGTTACTTAATAGATTTTCTTTCTCTTTTTTTTTTGTTTTTCAGATAGAGAACTTCTCAATAAAGTACAATAAATAAGTCTGGCGCTGCACTTATCTACATATTTAACATACAGTGCTTAGAGGAATGATGAAATTAGCTGGTTTGAAGGTCACACTTAGTGGCTAGAACCTAACCCTAATTTGAAAACGACGGACACAGTGTCAGACAAATATATGTGCTATTTTTGTGCTTTTAGCTGTGCGTATTCCTCCAGATAGTACAGCCATGCAATTACAATATTAAAAACGAGCTTATCTTCAAATCTTGAGCAAGCAACACTGTGGTAGGTTTAATTATTTTCGTTTGTAACAACAATGAGTGGATGGTGTTGTTGACCTCGATGTAACTTCTTGAACGGTGAAATACTGAAACGGGACATACATTATTGGCCATTAAATTTCGAATGAGACATCAGTGTTCGATTTTTTTTTCGTCTGAATTATATCGCTTTTAAATCTCAAGAACAGGCGTCATCAAGAACTTGTTAAAATTCTTCGTCATATTTTTTACAGGCCATAGAAACCCCAACTACGTTCTAAGCAATAAAAGAGCCAATGGTAAAACACCTTGTTTCTCGGGCTTTTAATGGGCCATAAACCTTCTGTTTACTGTGCAAAGGTCCTTTCTGGTAATAGGGACACTCGCAGCATCGTAAATAAGGCTCTCGTACAACCTGCATTAACAGTTCTGGAGAGTGTGGAAGTACTGGAACTTTACGCTTCTCGCGACCTATAACTGTCCATTGAGTTAGAAGTTATGGTCGTAGATACTTCAAGAACGGCACATGCGTGAGTTCTTAACGAAGGCGTAGCTAAGTTCTTTGAACCAAGTCTCATTGTCGCTAAGCCCTCCTAAACTCTGAGGCAGATACGCGAGATTGCTTGTTTTTGCCATCCTCACCTGTAGTTTCTTGAGACTTAGGCCTACTGGCCGTTCTGCGGAGATTAAGCCAATGGATACATCGGACGCTCGCTGGATACATCGATGCGCACTAGCCCGCTGGCGGGGGAAGGACATGTGGGCGCAGAGCCCAACAGGACATAAAAGCTTGCAAAAAATGGTTATTTTTTAAACTTGCCGTTTTATCATCAAATGATAACTAGAAATGGCCCGTAAGTGCACCAAAATGGGAGTTCAATGTCGCCAGAAAGTAGCCATGGCGCCAACCGAAAATTTTTTCTCGCCAGACAGGGTTGGAAAGTAGCCAATTAAGCAACTGTAGTAAGTGACGCTGTGAAGTTGCGTCTAGCCTTTTAGCATCTCGGCTTGTAAGGGAATATTTTTGTGAGGAAACATTCGTTGTTGTGGAAACCGCATCACTAGCCTTACGCATGGAGCATTCTTCAGTAGATCTTGCTTTCTCATCCAAATGCCTTCGGCTTTTCGCTACGTCAAAGCGCCCTTTGTCACGTAAAAACCTTAATTTAAAGTCACTGCCCTTGAAATAACAACCAAGAAAAAAAGTCCACGCGTAATATATTTTGGGAGTGGCCGTAGTGACGCGTAAGCGCCGCGTTTTACAGTTAATAGTTCACATGTTCCCTGGAAAGCTGTTCACGGCTGGCAGCACGGATTTGAAGCCCAGACGGTATGCCACCCGCTCTCTGAACGTAGGGCCATTCTTTCAAAAACAACAACCACCAGGGAAAAAACATTTCGTTGTGCAAATTTATTTCTTTGCAATGAATCGTTTTACTTCATGGAGGAACGTACGTACATTTTTCTTATTCAGTTGGTATAAAATTGCTCATGAATATAAAAGAATTGACAGTGTATCCATGGCTTCGGTCTACGAACATAGGATAAGATGAAGCTCAACCAAGAGTGAATAATGAACTTTTCTGTGGCGAATGCTTCTTCATGCAGTGTAAAAGAAAAATTTTTTGTCATTTGTGAGATGTAAGATACCATGCAGCTTAGCAAGTTTCATTACATAAATAGTGCTCCCCGTATGTACGCCGTAGTGCATATATCCCAATTTGAATGTATTTTTTGAGGCGGCGCCTTTCACTTTTTAGGCTGGTTGAAGTTTAATCCGCAACGTATTGCATTAATTGACATTTTATTGCTGAAAGTTGATTCGTCCATGCAAGAGGGAATAAGCACGAAACGTCCCTTCACCAATAGGACGGAAGCGGTGTATTCAATTGAATATTATCGCACTGATGTACATTTGTGAAAACAATAAGCACAATAAGCGCGGTGCGTTCGGCGCTCGAGTAGTGCCGCTCACCTTGATTCGCGTTCGGTTGATGCGAGACGATAAGGTTTTGGGCACCAGGACACCACATCAGGAATGACTCTAATGGTTGCGAACACGGCGCAACTGTTGTGTGTCCAAGGCGCGGTAATTTCCATTTGCAAAAGAACGACGTGACAGGCAGTTGCGAAATGTGCCTAAGCTGGCAAACGTGCTGTACAGGCCCTTGGAGAAGCAACTTGTTTTGTAATTTCACTCGCGCCACACCTATCTCCTTTCGCTATAGTGTTGAGGTAGATTGCCCAGTTCTGGTTGGGGGAGGTGAATACGCGACATTTCGGTGCCGGCAATATTTTCTACCTGTCACCATCACTTCTCGTTTGGCTTTATTGGATCATGCTCTGCGCCACAGAGAGTTGCGCTGTATTATACTCCGACGGTGAATGTCTCTACTATGATAGCACTTTGCGTGTTGACTTCAAAGAATGGCGCAATGCTTACGATGATTTTCATTATAATGTATCTGTCAATGGCAGCGCCAAAGAGCAATTTTTCGCGAGCTTCACATAACGACAAAAGTGTTTGCGGTATTTTTATGCGTAATTTCTTACGCCTACACGCCACCGTATCTTCGTGGAGAATGCGCAGAGTTTAGGAGGGTAACTTTATGCTTCAGTTTTGCCGGAACGCTGGTGCAATTAAAATGTAAGAGATGCCTTTTATTTAAAATATAGATTAGGAATCTTTGTCCGATGAGGGAGTATACATTTTGCTTGTTACAGAGGAAGGAGAGACATGTTATGCTTCATAATACCAGATTATTTCCAGCCGCATACTTTGATGACATTATAGATGGCTTGCTCCCGCAAAAAAAATATATATATATATTTGCAAGCACCGGGAATCCCAGCTGACTGTCAGAGTTTAAGCATTTTAAAAATGCATCCATGTCTGTAGTCTGATGAAGACGGTGATTGGAACAAATATTGGCCTTGAAAATGCACAGATATTGGTGTTGTTTTATAGCTTTCTCTATTAAAATACAAGCTTCGTTACTGCTCACAATGAGCGGTGACCTACTGTGTTATTCACTAATGTCAGAACGATTTGAACATAAGCATGAAAACAGCCACATTGAAGTCGTAATCTTTCGACGTTTGACGTTAACCCAAAATTTACAAACCCTAAAGATTTCTTTTGCACTTGCGATATACATGGTTGCAATGATTATTCATTTCCTTGAATGAATTGTACAGAAGGGTTCATCTTTACGACATGCCATTAGAATCTGGTATTGACATTCTGTGCAAATGAGAACAAATGTGTGAGCGTATAGTATTGCGTCATTACATGTATGCTGAACAATCACTTGTGTTGCCTTTTCTGTTGTCTTTTTATAGTTTACCTTTCATGCTCTCCTTCCCCTACACAGTGTCGGGCAACAAATCTAGTTGCACCTAGAAATTTTTCTTACCTTTCCCTTGCCATCTTTCTTTATCTCTATTGCTCCAAATCGCTAGGCAATAACAGTGATGTGGGTACTATGATAAACACACAAATAAATAAATAAATAAATAAATAAATAAATAAATAAATAAATCTATGTCCGATAAAGCATTTGATCACCTATATATAGAACTTGATGAGTTTAGCCTTTTCCATGCAGATAAAAAGCCTCAGTGTGCAACATAATGTTCCTAAAAAACATTTAAACAAACATTTCTTCTGTGCTACTTCACCGAAGCTCTGTCGTGGAAAGTATGGATTATCATGAACAAGGCCTCGCCTGCTGTATAGTCCAAGGGTAGCGGTGAGTTTGTACGTGCACCCCCTTTCTAGACGTATATCAAAAAGCGTGCGCGTTGCGCGCAGTCCTGTAGTCAACAATCCCAATTCCCCGCGTGAAATCGCAATGACAATGATCCCGGACTACAGGTCCAACAGCAAGGAACACTGGAAGTAATTCGTTCCGTGTAAGAGTGAAGCAGTGTGCGAGATTTGCATCTCGTGCCGGGCGATTTGTACAACAAAAAATTAAAGAAAAGAAAAAAAAACACGGAATGTGGCCTCAACCAGTTGTTGAGTGACCACGCGAACAACGTGTTGGCAAGAAGCGGGGGGACAAATTTGGCCTATCGTAGCAAAATCTGTTGGATCACTCCAATACTTCGTGAGAGATAGTTCTGCGCAGGTATCGGACCAATGCGCACGTAAAACCCTTGAAGTTGTCTCATGAGTACATTGACGCCGTGTCATGCGTCACTGCCCTTCATGCGTCAGTTCACCACAAATACCTAATACATCTTCACCACTAATTTGATTGTCTTATCTTCACCACTAATTTGATTGTCTTTAGTTAAGTTCTCATAATTTTCTTTTAGGCCTTACAAATACGCGCAGATGGAAGCGTCTGATAACGTTTTTCTGCCCCCCCCCCCCTCCTCTTCTGAATGTATATACGTCGGACCCCTTCACCCCTTTTATTCGTCGCCAGCGCTCGTCATGTGTTATCTTTTTCCTGATATCTTTTCGCTCGTTTTTCACGGACTAATATGTACAGAATGTCTCACGTTAGAACCGTTCAGAATGACACTTTACCAAGCCGACATTGATCTTTCTGATTTTACAAGAGGATGATTAAGTTCGCTCTGCGTTATGAAATTTTATCACTATAGTAATGAAGGCGTGATTCAAGTATCAATACTTGGTCCTCTTTTATTTTTATTTATATGACTGACCTTCTGAAAGGGTTACTATGATGCTTTCCGTTATGCTGATAACACAGCCATACTTCCCTGTGATAAATCCATCCACTCCTTGACCCTAAAATTAGAGAGATATATAAATAAAATTTTCACCTGTGTCGTTAACTCCTTTCGTAATAATCCTACAAAAAGAAAGTTTATAATATTCCACTTAAATTGCAAAGTTCGCTCATCCGAGGTTGCTATAAAACGAAATGATCAAGTTTATACTCATTGCTGCAGTCAATGAACACTTGTTCTTAGGGGTTCATTGAACCTACAATGTTCTAACCATGTCACTCACTTACAAATAAAACGAAGGTACAGTATTAAAATTAAAATATTAGACCTAACTATTTTAACATTTCCCCTTTATTGGATTACACTACGCTTTTTCCCAGTAATTAATTATTGTATCAATACCTAGGGCTATGCATACCTACCTCACTTAACTCCCATTCAGCGTATACACTGCCAAGCCCTCGCAATAATAACTTACAGTTGTTATTGCCGTAATACATCTTCATTACTTAATAACTTCGATACATTTGCTATTGCCGATTTATTTAAATATCATCTCTCCATTACGCTATTCAATTTATCGTTTCATCGTGTACCACAAAGTGCATTTTGTCCTGATGTTCTATGTAAATCTAACCCAACTATATATTTGTGAAATGAATTCTTTTTACTACCTGCCACCCGAACTAGTTATGGACGGCACACCGCTTATTATATTGACGAAGCTCCTTAGGGCCTAGCCTTGTCGTCCACGTCCATGACGGGGAGATTTGCGGACGTGAGATACAAAAAAAAGAGTCACAGTTTCGCCACTAGGCCGAAGCAATGAATGCGGTAGCAAGAAATTAGTTTGTCACACGAAGAACGACAAGCAGCTCGATACTTGCAACGCACCGTCGCAGCACAAAGAAGGACGCTCGAAAAGGACGCATAGGTATACACAGGACAAGCGTGAACTAACAACTGTCGCAGTTGTTACCTGTTTGTATTTGAGCAACGCACTGCGAGTGTCCACAATGCAGAAGCCGACGCTGTTGTTGTCGTTGCCTTTGACATGGCTCATACCCACTCAGGGGGAATTGGCCAAGGATTGATTATATGATTATGTGACTTTTAGACGCTGTTTGATACTTCTTTTTCTTTTAAACAGCGGCGCGTGGAATGACCCCTCTGTGTCTCCTGCCACGCGGTGGCATTTGACGTCAAGTGTGCCCGGTGTTCTTTTTTTTTTTCCTGCTACATCAAGAGTGGTACAAAGGGAGCCACTTTTTCGTGCGCATCTCAAGGGCAGTTTTCAATTTGAAAGAAACTGTAAAAGTTTTGCGGGATAGAAAACACGCTCAAGCTGTTCCGAGATCTGCGTACCGCTAGCGGCAAATGGTGCATATGAATAATGGCTCGCCGTTATATCGTTGGCACGAGCATGGCGTGTGGCTGTCGTGTAAAGAAACCAAGGAAAAAGCAGACAGATGGAAGAGCACGAACCTGTCTATTTTACAGCGAAAGCTGTTATGAGATCACAACAAGGGTCGATTCTGCGCCGTAGTTATCCGCCACCGCCGCCGCCGCCGCTGGTGTCCGTAACCAATATCGCACGAAATAACAAAAAAACTAAATAAATAAAAAACACCTATGACCGAATGGGAATCGAACCCGGGTCTTCTGCGTGGCAGCCCAGCACTCCACCACTGAGCTACGCCAGTGCTTGAAACTGCCGTGCAAACTGACCCTACGCAGGCTTCATGTCGGGTAAGAAATCGCGTTAACGTGTGTTGTTAAGCGTTTTAGAACAGTAAAGTAAGAACCGGGCATCACAGAAATCGAATTGCGTAACGAGTGGGTCGTTCAATGCTCCAACCCATTACAAAAGCCTTAGGAAAAATTCTTCATCGTCGTCAGACACAGCATCAACAAAGTGCACATAATGCGTAACAAGAGTGTAGCAGGTACCGCGCTTTTCTGAAGAATGACGAATACTGGCATAGTAGACGCTTTCCCACTACACAAAAATTATGATGATTTATATCGTAGTGGGTACCATGCAAGTGCGGTTGTTGTAGTTACCTCAAGAATGTTTAAAAAAAAGGGCTCTAGAAAGGCTGCTCTCCCAGCTTTCGCTGTGGCTGTGCTGCGAGTTCCGCGCAGGCCTGGCGGTCTTTTGGGAGGGCGAATGTGTGTAACATGTTTTTCATCACTAAGTTGTGGTACGTAATGCAGGTGTTGCACTGTTCCAGAATAAACGTACAAAAGTTGCACAGAGTGTTCGCGGTGTTTATATGGAGTTCAACTTGGGAAAGGTGCAGCCGAACCAATTTGTTCCGGAGGGTGAAGTACGGGGGGACTAGGCTTGGCGCATCTGTTTGTACGACAGCTGGTGAACAGATTTTTGTTTTTTCGCGATGTTAGCGATCCTTTTTTGCGCACTGTATGCCAACTAGGGTTAGGCAACGCCCTACCGAAAATTGTTGTCTCTTCTGATAATAGCATGCCGGGGGCGTTGCATGGCTATCTGAAAGAAGTCGTAGATAGTGTGCGGTTTTTTATGGGTTCGTTTTTCTTTCGAGTATCTTCTCTGTGTTAAACGAAAAGAATTGTATAGAGCTGTTTGTGATATTGTTCTACCAGTGCCTTTGTACAGAGCCATATACAGTGGAAGGCGTGGACAAAATGTACTGAAGAGGGTCAGAGACATGCAGGTTCCTACGGGGGTTAAAACGTTTTTCTTTAAATTACACACCGGAACGCTATCTGTAAAGACCTTCACAGAAGAACGGGGCTTTTTTACACCATGGGGATCACACTGCTTAATATGCAAGAAACCCGAAACCATAGACCACGTTTTTTTACACTGTTGCGAAGGCGTATATTTTTGGGACATCTTGCAGCGGACATTAAAGACTTCCCATTGAATCCACATGGGATAAGGTATCTGGCTGTAGATAACGACGAAGGAGTCCCGTTGCATCTAGTAATGTTGACGGCCCTCCACTGTATATGGCGTGCTCGCATGGCGGGATACTACTGCGACCCGGACGCTAAGCCGACGAGAATTTATTTCAGACATAGCATGTCTAGTTTTGTTGAAAATGTGAAGATACAGGAATGGGTGCCTGAATGGCTGCCGATGATTGAACCTCTGGCATCATTGAAGCAATTTTAAAATCGACAATATCAGTCCAAACAGGACTGATGGCATGTTTTCTCCATCATTGTATGTACTATCTGATGTGTCATGTTTGTGTTGTATTTTGACCAAGACAGGCCATAAATAAAAAAAAAATGGCGTGTGGCTGTCTTGGCTAGCGCAGCAGGCCGCGGAGCGAGGGGTCGCTGGTTCGAATCCCCGGTAAGGTGGTTTGGAATTTTTTTCCACTGATTTATTTTTCTTTATGCCTTTTTGGTATATACACATACATATGCATATCCGGGACATGACGGCGTCGACAGACGGCGACGGCAAAAATCAGCCGAGAGTGTTCCATATAATTGCTATCGCAATAAAAAGAATTCCTTGACGCGCAAACGCCTTGAAAACCCAGTTATGTATTTATGGAGCTTGTACTCGTTCACCGCATGCTTTGTCGGGCAAAATATAAGGCCGCACTGGAGCAGAAGTATATTGACTGGACTTAAGCTCTGTGATGCGTCTGCTACTTCGCTACAGCATTGTAGGTGTTCGACCGGGGTTGCGGAGCTATCTGCCGCGTACGTCGAATTGTTCAGGGCTCAGTTCATAGCATGATTTTCC
>JALIZH010016382.1:0-21771 GCA_030522465.1 Rhipicephalus appendiculatus | reverse complement strand
GCGACTTGTACCTAAAGAGACAAGAATAACACTGCATTACGAACAATGAAGTAAAAGAGGGGCAGTTATCAGTTCTAGGTGCTGCATGCATTGCGGTTTTGATATGCAATATAAATTTGACTGAGTGCCTACGTACTGTTATACTTGCAATTCATTGTTCTATCAGCTAATTAATGATTACGGCTGAGTAAAATGAAATTCCTGTTTGTAGCATATTGGTTAGGACATTGCACCATACATAGAGCAATTTCCGGGAAGCAGACTCTATTGTACACCGTACAACACGCCGTAAAACTTGGAACAAACTGGGAGAATAAATAGTGGCATGTGGCAATTGCATATTTCATGTACGCTCTCATATTTTCAACTGACTCAGTGGAATACACTAAGCTTCTTTTTACCCCACACGTCACTAATGACGTCATCAAATGAACCGATAAAAATGCGAAACGAAAAAGATGATGCCACCTTCTGAAAACATCTAAATAATATATGTTGACTTGGAAAGTACGCCACTACAGTCACTGCACTTAATCAGCTCTGAAGACTCATGATCGAACTGAAGATCCACCGTAGCACATCAACCATCATAGCACACACACATGCATGCACACACAAAAATACAACAGTCCCTGTAGACAATATGGTCAGTTGTGTGCGAGGTGTCTGCCTGGTAATCCATGGTGAACCTAATTACAACAAACTGATCATTAAGAGCAGATGCACGTTATTTCTTGAATCATGATCCCACAGTTACGTTTAATCTTTACGTATGGTATGCAAGATAGTGAAGCCTTTGTCTTGGTGCACAGTGAATGCACAGTGAACGCAAAGGCTGCAAAGACCTTGAGCAGATCAACATTGTTATTCACCACTCGCTCCTGGCTTCACTATGCAATGATATGCGCAATCCCACCTCCTAAAGCACAGCAAAGCTTCCAATATTTCTGGTACTTGCTGATAAGTGGCACAAGAAATTCAGGCGTGCTTTCGTAACTGCACGAACAAGCAAATGAAAGCACTTAGCCATATTGCGTGCAATTTAGCAGCAATCTCCTGGGCTTCAAGCTCCATAATGAGTAACGAATGGTTTTTCAGCTTTGCCAATAATTGATAGATGTTTTCAAAACAGAACTTGCTGTTTCCAGAGCGAAAAATTGATGGTCATGTGAAACAGTGGAAATATGCATTACCAAAAAGGACACCACTGTTCAGTCAATGCAGTACATCAGCAAAAAAACATTTCGAGTAGGAATGTGTGGGAGTACAGACAGCACACTCATGATATGCATCACGTGCAATACTAGTAAACATGCATGGAGCGAGTGCTTGCGCTTTGCCTGTTAACATCTTTGAGCCGTACCTATACTAAACTCTTTGCAACATGGACACCTCAATTGGAGATGTGAATTTTGGCATTTATGTTCACTATTGGCAAGGAAAAGACCGCAAACACAGAGCTAATGGTGAATTTAAGCACGTTTGTTGCGTAGAGTTCCTTCATTTCTGGTTGAAATATTTTGCTAGACATGATCACTTTGGTGAAGGCAGTAGAGTGTTTAATGAGACGGTGGACATGGGGGTGTTTCAGCAAGTGTATTGAAATTTTTCTTTTACCGTTTTTAGGAATCTTCGCTGCCACCAAATAACTATGCCGTATAATTTGTGTGGGTCCGTTGAAATCTGTTTATAAATATAGCATGACAACCTGTAAAATAATTAGGTACTATGCAATAACAATTAACTGCTGTAAATACAGCACAATTCGTTCTAACACTTTTACTTGCTTGAAATTTGATCTCCTCAACTAATGCAAGCTTCACACATTTATAGCCAGTCGATTATAACGTGTCACAATGGGATAAAAATAACAATAGTTGCTATAGCTCTAGGCGAGGGCCCACAATATAATTATGAGGCATGCCTAGATTAACTTTCACCACCTTGGATACTTTAGCATCCACTAAAAGCTAGGTGCCTGGATGTTTCAGTTCATCAACACCAAAGCACAGCGGTCATGGTTGGCTATTGAATCCATATCTTTGAGCTTACAGCACGATATTCTACATGCATGCTAGTTGCCATATAGCAGGTGCAATGTTTACAAAGTTTTGCTGCAAAGGTTAAGGTTCATGCTCGTTCATGGCCACAACTGTTGCATTTAGATAGTGGCAGGAGACATAAAAATGCTTCTGTAGTAGCAAAATGGAAAGTTGGGTTGGTTGGTGCTTGTTCATTGTTTTTTAAGAAAACAGCACACAAAAAAAATTTAGACAAAAGAAATGGAAGACAGAGAGCACTGCACTCACAACAGAAAATTTATTGGAAGGTGGCATGAATTTATAACCATAAGAGTGCGTATCTCAAGTGAAGGTCAGCTTCATAAAAAAATGATTGAGTACTAATAATAAATAGGCTGCGTGACCACTATCTGTCTTTACAGAATGATTCGAATTCTCATTTGGCATCTCACTGCGCCACTTGTGGTTGTACACCCAGTTTTTCAAACACTGCTGCACTGTTTAAGCACTCTGACCAGTTCACACGTGAAGTCTCAAAAGCTTTTCACATTAGCAAGTCACGTAAACCTTGCGTTTGCCCACACCTTAGTGTCATTGCACTAAAAAAAAAAGGTTTCTTTTATTGAGGGAGCATACCAGTTATTCATTTTTTTTCTCAAGCTGATGTCACTTGACATGCGCAGTATTACGCTTTTAAGTTCATGTCACCTTCCAATAAACTTTCAGTTGTGAGTGCAGCGCTGCACGTCTTCCCTCTTTTCTTGTCTGCGTTTTTTATGCGTGCTACTTTTTTCAGCAAAGAGTAGTAGCTTAGTGTTTTGGGATAGGTGGTGTTGAAAGGTCCTGCGTGAAAAGTTAATATCTCATAAAGCACGTGGATGGATGTCTATACAACTCTGGAAACGAAGCAGTATGATAGGGGCTCATTCGCAAGACATCACGTCGTCTAAGTAGCTTCATGTGGCATCCTATGTTCCAAAGGAAATTTTACATTTCACTTCTGGTTCTACAGTCACTCGTTTGCGGTCAGAGAAACAGGTCATAATATCACTCGGCAGCAGTTCATCTCAGCAATACATGCACCATGCATTCTTAAGGTTCACAGTCAGTGTGAACGCTTGCTTAGTTTTCATGCAAATAAATGCTATTAGTTGCACTTTCTAATAATAAAGCGTAGTAGTATATTTTTAGTGGGACGTCAGGTGGAAAGGTGGATAAAACTGTCTGGTGGGTAGACAAACTTACGTATTGCATTACAATGTGCACTACCAGAAGGCAAACTTGATCACTGTGTTTATGAAAATGCTCATATATGTATGTAAGTCTGCTAGACATAACGCTGCTCTTTGTTATTGTTTTCTTCAATAGTAAGCTGGCAGATTTCGCGGGCAAGCTTATTGTAACAGTGCGAAGTATAGCGGGTAAAAAAACATGCGCACAAAGCATGAAAAATTGATTCGATTACAATTTTCCACAGATATTGATCAATTAGCTTCTCGAAACTAAAATAATTGTGACGTTTGTAGTGCATTCTCTATCCATTATGTAGATGGATCTCCAAACACGAGCAGAAAAACAGGAGCATGCAAATGCACAGCAAAATACACTCAAACCTCAATATAACGAACCCGGATATAACGAAATATTGGTTATAACGAAGAACAGTCTTGTAATAGATACAGTGTTAGAAATATATGTTTATAACGAATTTCCGGATATAACGAACTTATTTTCGTGCAAGATGCAACTTTGTTATAATGAGGTTTGAGTGTATAGCCAGGTTTAAATTTAGTGCATTATTTTGCATTATAATTTATATCATCAGTAAAAAATTTGTTTTCTGAACGGCTTCTTCACATGACTCAACTTAAATGATCTAGTGATTGTAACGTAAATATACGAACTTTCCCACATGAAGATTTCACATTCCAAAGTAGTAGTAAGATTTATTTCCAGTATTCATGCAAAAATACATGACGATTGCGGTGCGTGATAGATCCTGGTGGAACTATTGTTCAAGGTGAACAGCTGGAGAGGAAAATTACCGTATTTACTCGAATCTAGGCCACCCTCGATTGCAGGCCGACCCCCGAAATTCACAAGGCCAGGAAAAAAAAGTTTACCTCGAATGCAGGCCGTATGAAAAAAAATGCGGTTTCATCGGCAGAAAACCCGGCATTTTTATTGCATAAGCGCGCACTCCGTAGCGCACATTCTTTTCGTGCACGCTGAATTCGTGCTGCGCTTGCAGGTTTGAAGTTTTCTCCGCGTGCAAAACGACGCTGCAGTGGCACCACTTGATTGGTGCCATCGCTTCAAAAGCACATGTGGTGCAAGCGTTTCGCGAGCACGTGGTTAAGGCGCGGCACTTCCAGAACTCTACCAATGCGACTGCACTAAACTTCATAAAACGGTGAACTCTGCGCCCCCCTGCGCCCTGCGCCCGTTAACTGCGCCCGCGCAGGCCCGCGCCTGTCGCGCACGCGAGAGCCGGAAAGGAGGGGGTGTCAAGGGCAGCACGGTTATCACCGGGCGCCGCAATCACGTATCACGTGACGTGATCCGCCTTTGCCGGCGTGAAATCTTGCCGGCTCGACAACACTCGCTGCGAGATTTCGCACTCGCTGCAACACTCGCTGCAGACAACGAGGTTCGCCTGAGTAGCTATGGGGACCACCACTCTGCCGCTGAGCGACCACGTCGCCGTGCAACGCTACCGCAGGATGTCACGAAAATGCCTCGGACACGCATGCAGAACCGCCTGCACACGGCAGCCCGAGATGGGCACACGGCGAGCCGTCATGCCGCTAGCGTGGCCGGGCCTTTACGTGCTGTCGGCCGCAAAAGTTTGCGGGATCTGCAGCACGTGGCGGAGGTGACGAAAAACTGCATCGCTGCGTCACCTACCGTGACGGGGCGGGTGTTGAGGATATCGGCCGCGGCCAGGGGGCGTAGCCAGGGGGTGGCACACCGGGCACGTGCCCCCCTGAAATTTTTTTTTCGCCATGGCATACCGAGTGAAAAATGACCATTTCAATGAGGTGCCCACCCCGAAATCAAGGTGCCCCCCCCAAAAAAAATTTCTGGCTACGCCCCTGGCCGCGGCCTCTGCGATAAGATTCGGCAAAGGGGCGTTGTCTTAACCGCGCCGTCGCTAATCGCTGAGGCCGATAGCCTCGAAAACCGTCACGGTAGGTGACGCAGTGCTGCAGTTTTACGTCGCTCCAACACACGCTGCAGATCCCGTAAACTTTGCGGCCAATAGATGTGGCGGCTGCGGTCAAACCATGGTACTCGAATCTAAGCCGACCCCCCCACTTTCACACATCCCTTTTTTGAAAAAAACATCGGCCTAGATTCGAGTAAATACGGTATGAAGGCCTTCTTTGGAAACGTGTAATGCAGCAACGTCATGTCAGTAGAATTAAGCGCGAAATGTAAAGTTTCGGTAGTACTAGAATGCCACTTAAAGGGGGTGGTGCCATCAAATTTCGAGTCTATAACAAGCCTGTTGTGGGTTTCCTCTGTATGCAAGGACACTCCACACGAAGGGTCGGGCACAGCAAACGTTTAGAATATATTTTAATTCACTTCCAAAGCGTACCTAAATGCTCATTCTCCCGACCGAGACCCATCGCAAGCGCATCAAAACTGACGTAGCTCTATAGGAAAGACAACGAAAGTTGTAGTGACGTCACACCAGATCTGTAGTGCCGCGAGTGACCTCCGGACCTCCGACACCTCCTAAACGTACGTATATCGGCAAAGCATCGGTTGCTACACCAGTTTAGATCGCTTCCTGGCTAAGTGCTGCGCATCTTCACGTGACCAAGCCCCCCTACACTGCTACGTCACTGCCCAACTTGGCGCCAAGAAACCGAAACCGAAAGTTGTCCACATAAATAAGGCGTTATTAAATTATTTAGAGAGAATACGTGAATCTTTGTGCGTGTATCATGCTTCCTAGAGCTATAAGAAACGCTTGCAGCGAAGAACGCGCAAGCCACAAATTTGGTGGCACCACCCCTTTAAACAACGTTCACTTTTGCGAATGGGTCCCAAAGAATGTACTGCATTTCCAGAGTTGCATAGACTTTCGTTAGTTCACTTGGGCAGCCCGATGTATAAGGCTTTTAATTGTTTCCTCCGCAATCTCAAGCGGGCACGTTTCACCGGACAGGTGCTGTGAACGATGAGAAGTGTAAAGGAAAACAAAAACTACGCATTTCATTAGATCACAATTTTTAACAGACTTTGTGCTGCAACAGTGCCACCATGCAACTAAGACAACATTTAAAATGCGGTAGAAGCAAATACGCACACACACACATATATATATATATATATATATATATACGAACGAAGGCAGGCCTTCCTGGCGAAATGTTGGATGAAATAAACATTTTCTCACGTCCGTCGTTTTTCAACGCATATATATATATATATATATATATATATATATATATATATATATATATATATATATATATATATATATATATATATATATATATATATATAGTGCTTACATGCTTACAATTCATGTCCTACACGGTCAGAACCTGAGGCGGATTTATTGCAGCCTCGTATTTTATACATTTGCGCTCTATTTTCTGTTTTTCTATTGTTTTGTAGCGTTGGAAGGCCTGAGAGTAGTGCACTGAGCTGGACAACTGTTCGAAGTGTGCGCTCAGGGAGTTCGCCTGGTCTTTGTTTGTGGGATGCATTTGTTTGTGGGATGCATTTGGTTGCAGCATCAATCAAAAAAGCTGTATAGTAGCCCACAGCAGCTTCTATGCTTAAGCTACACATGTGAGTCCAACTTAAGAGGGTAAGTTTTCTAAACTGCTGCCAATTGGCTGTGTCAGTCTGCCACTTGGGAACGTGTGGAGGACATTGATTTGCTATTGCTGTGCTTAGAATTATTGGGGAAGTGGTCACTTCCTTTGGGATTCCCAGTAACTTCCCAGTTAAGGAGGGGAAGAAGGGAAGGAGATGCAATGCTGTGATCCATGGACAAGAATGTTGTATTTGCGAGGGTGTACTATGTTGGGGCTTTCTGATTCAAAAGACATGCGCCAGAAGAGAAAAGGAATTGTTCAATTTGACGACCTGGCACATCACAACGAGAATCATCCCAGAGACTGCTATGTGCATTGAAGTCCCCAAGGGCTAGATAAGGTTCAGGTAGCTGATCTAGTAGAGACTGGAATTCATATTTTTGTAGATTGTGGTGTGGGGGGTATGTAGACTGGCTCAAACAGCCACTGCTTCAAGGGAATTTTGAGGAGGTAAATGCGTACATGCTATTCCTTGACTAAATATAATGGCTGCACCACTGGATGACACCATGGCATCATCTCAGTCCTTTCGGAAAATGATGTAATTCCATAGAAATTTTGTGTTTTGGTTTTAAGTGGGTCTCTTGTACGCACAGCAGTTTTGGATTGGGTTCATGCAGGAGTTCTTGCATGTCATTGAGGTTGCGAAGAAGGCCTCGAATGTTCCACTCTAATATTTGTGTCTGCATGCTGAGCATAGAATGGTGCTGTGTGTACAATAAGAAAGTGTGAAGTGTACTTCCAGGTTCAAGAGGCAGGGCCATCGTCCGGCCTCGTTATTGGCTTTTTTGTTTTCGTGGCATGGTCCAGAGAACTGTGCCGGTGTTTCAGCACCAGAGGTACCAATGTCGTTTCCATTGCCTCCTGGGAAGCAGTGTAGAGCTCTCTCAGACTCCCTCTAGAAACACATTTTACACCTAGGGCTCACTCGAACTCAGACTCGCCAATATTTCTCTCAAACGGACTCACTTGGACTCAAGACTCACTAAAATGTTTCTCAAGCGGACTCACTCGGACTCAAACTCACTAACATATTACTCACCCGGACTCACTCAGACCCAGACTCACGGCTCGATCTGAGTCTGAGTGAGTCGTCTCATGAGTGAGTTCGCCGACATATGCATTTGGCACATGTGGATACCCCTCTGCAAGCAAGGGAGCCATGACCGTACCATTGACATTTGAAACCCCTTTGCGGGTTCGGTATGTATGGCCGGATTCCTGGTTTTGCGTAGCCTGTTTCTACCTGTTCCGGCAGTTCGCTCGATCCATATGAGAGTATGTGTTTCTTTTTGTTTTTCTGCGCTGTCCCTTCTTATCTGAATTCTTTTAACGTTTACAACATTTTGCTCTTTCCATCTGCGGAGGAGCTCAGCGTCAGTTATGTTCAGGAGGTCGTCATCAGAGACAACGCCTCGAACGGTATTCATAGACCTATGTGGGGTGACAGTGATAGGGATGTTTCCAAAGGATGTACGAATTGGGAGGATTTCGTACTGCTTCCTGTCTTGCAGTTCAAGCAGCAGGTCACCGCTAACCATCTTAGAGGCCTTGTAGCCTTGTCCTAGCTTCTCTGTTAGATTTATAGCTACCAAAAACGGAGAGATAGTTCTGGCTTTTCCATCAGACTGTTCAAACACTATGTATTGCGTGATAATTAGGAAAGTGTTCGTTGGTCTTTGCAAAGAGTGTGGTGGCTGCTTCAGTGTGTAACCTTTTCAGGTTACGATCAGATTTGAAAGAGGATGCACTGAACATAACAGATGCCTCAAGTTATGGCAGCGGTGCCAGCGGCCCGCCACCAAGCCCAACAAGGGGACGTGGCAGGAGATACTGGGGAAATGCTGCCAACGCCAACCGTACAACGCTGCTATAACCTAATATGGAATAACTAAGACTGGGTATCCACACAAGGTTAAACCTTGCCACCAGGAAAACGAAGTAAACGAAAGAGACAAGTAGAAGGAAAGATTAAACATAATAGTGAAAGACGAAGATGTAGAGAGAAAGACAGGAAAAGGCGACTGCCGATTTCCCCTGGGCGAGTGAGCCCAGGGGTGCCGTCTACGTGAACCCGGGGGCCAAAGGTGTGTGTGTATTGCCTCTTCTGGGGGGGCCTTAAAGGCCTGAACACCCACTGTCGGCTAAACCCCAGGATCCCCATTTCCCCAGCCATGGCAAAGCAAAGCACGGCAAGGCGTGGGAGGGGGTTGGAACCCCCTCGTTGGCTCGGGTCCGTGGTGAAGCCACTCACCAAACGCCTGCTTGCACAGACGCCCCTGCGGGGAAGTGTCTTGATAAAGCTTTATCCAGGCTTGCCCTAGTAATTATATTTAACTCCTTCAAAGCAGCATTGTCGATGCAGAAATTCTGCCGTTGATCAAATGAAAAAGTAGCTGCATATGGCAATAAACACCATGTCGGCAGCACTGCCGAAAGAAGTCTGACAAATGCAGAAATCAAAAAGGCACATCAGTCGCAGCAATCTGACTAAAGTTTGTCATAACAATTACATTCAATGGCAACAATGAGCATACAAAAGCCATCACTCAGTTTTTCTTGGAGAATTCAATACAATGAAATTCAAATGGAATACCAAATTACTCCAGGCAGTGAAATATCAAGAATTACCAATGCACAATCACAATGCACATTTTATTTAGCCCACTAAAAACACTTACACAACTTAATTTGTCATCTTCTGCTTAAACAACTGATTGCATCAAAGAACCACTCTTATTAAAAATACTCCAAGGCAACATTATTAAAAAGCTACAAGAAAAATACAAACATAAAGGAACACAGATTCAGCAAAAACATCAGATCTCCCCAGAAAACAGCACTTTGTAAAGGGGCCTTCTAACACCTTTCAAGCCCGACATTGATAGGCAGGTAATGCAGTATTTAGTATTTTAATCCCTCAAAAAAATCGCAGATCTGCCAATCACATAAGCGCATAGTAGACCTCGTAAGATGCATTTCTGACAAATGGAACTTCACCATGTGCTCATCTACAATTGGTTAAGAACGAAAGTAGCGGACAATCAGTTTTCTGCCGCAACACCTTCCTAAACATTTCTTTTGTATGCTCTACTTTGAGTATAAAGGGGAGAAGAGAGTCTTAAATCAAATTTTATTCGTTCGGTGAACGGAATGAAACTTAATTTTAGTCTTTTTCGACCGATTCTAAATCTCTAGGGGATTTTGAATAGCTGCATTAGAACAAAACATATGTAGTTTCTATAATATGTTTTAGAATATTTTTTAGAGGGCTTTCTGGCAACTTTTCTACAATCAAGGTATCTGGCAACATTGTCAGAGAGCCGGTCCAGCTGATGATGCTAATTTGTTTGTCTTCAATGAACTGCAAGTGCAAATTAAGCAGATGCAATTATGCGCGAAACTTTTTTGCTGCATATTATTTATGATAATCAAGAATTATAATTTCGTAAACAACATTACCAGAAAATAAATAGCATCACCGGCTAGACTAGCTCTCTAGCAATCTTGCCACATACTCTGTTTCTGTTTTTAAGAGAGAAGCTGCCAAAAAACACCGTGACGAATATGCTAACTTCATTTTAGGATTTGCATATTTTTTGTGGTGATGCTTCTATTAAAAATCTATTTGGAAATTTGGAATCTGACGAAAAAACTGAATGAGCATATTGAATTTCATTCAGTTCACCAAGCCATTAAAAAACATTTTTTTTTACTGCCTTCTCCCCTTAATGCACACAAATATTGTCGTTACAAAAACAAGCTCTGCCACAGTAAGGGCACTTGCTTTTTAGTCTGTGGCTTCAGCACATTGAGAAACGGCAACAAGACGCTTGTATCCATTAGAAAATTTTTGAGTGCATGTGAGGATGCAAACACTGAATTGAGTGCAGGGATTTCTCATCTTGTGTATTGCTTTTACAATGCTCAATAAGTATGGACTACGTGACCTATAATTGCCATTCTGTAAGTGTTTGTCTTTTGTCTTTCAGCCTACATAATCCATAAATAAAACGCAGGGGTCGGAAAAGTTTTGGAGGGCTCCCTGAACGTGAACCAAACAACACTACCTAAGATGCCACCCATACAGGTGCACGAGATGTCACAGAGGCATAGCGGGAAACAAACAGTAAGGTCACACAGTTGAAAAACTTTTTCATTCATAGCTATTCCAAGGCTTTCCATGACCTGTACGCAACATACGAGTTGTGTCAATTGAAAAATGCAATAAGTGAATGCCGGCAGATGAATACAAATGGTGCCATTGGCATTTGGAGCATCTGGATTGCTCAACGTCCAAGAGAAAAACAAACAGTATGCTCCAAAACTCACAGGTTTCCAGTAACTACAATTTTTCCGAACTCCAAGAAACTTGTTTGCTTGGTATCATTACTTATAATTAAGGCTGCACATCATAATGTTTTGTAATTCTAGAAAAAACAATATGCCCCAAAACTACAATTTTTCAAAACATGGAAACATTCATTCTTCTGATGGCACCGTTTCTTTCGACAAAGGCTGCACATCGAAACGTTCAGTAATTGAAAATTTTTTTACCATAATGTTTACATACAACCACTGTGTCCTTGAAAATGAGAACATCAACATGAACGCCTTGAAAGAACACGTAAGTGGACAAATGTTATCTACGGAAAAAGCTACGGAAAAGTCAACCTTACAAAGCAGTTTCTGAATATTTGTCAATGAATGAGCTAGAGCTGCAGAAAGTTCACAGAAGCCTAGGATCAGTCTACAGCCTCACACTAAGTGCAAAAAATGACACTAAGTTCTCAAGGCAACACAAGCCTACTGTCCAAAACTAGACCACATAAAGTGGTGTGTTACCAAAAAGCTTAGGCAATGGAAAGAAGCATTTACACAAACAAGGAACAGCATGGTTCTGAAAACGGGAAGACCAAATTCATTTACCTTTCAATTGCATTTGACCGTTATAAGTATGGTGTATGCCATTTTTAAACAGAACATTACTTTTCTTCCATAAGGAGACATAGGGGAACTGTTTGGGGAACAAGATAAGCAATTGCTTTCATGTGTTGCTTGAGAAAAACCGTATGCAAATTGCCAAAACGATCCAAAATGGCAGTAGGCACCTACTGCACTAGAAAATTATTTTAAAGAGAAGACTCCAGCAAGAAGACAAAAATCCCTATAACATAATGGAACGGGCGCTTGCATTTCTCAATCCAAACTATTTATTTCTTTAATAATATTCAATTGACTGCTGGTCATGCAGAACTAGGCTTGTGCGAATATTCGAACGCTTCGAATATTCGAACAAATAGTGCAGTATTCGAATTCGCTTCGATTTGAATTTAAATTATTGAAGATTTCGAAGTATTCGAAACAAACGAATAGATGCATATTAATCGCATGTAACCCCCCTGTAAAGGTAGTTTCACTGCAGTGGAGAGGTGCTAAGCGGCGAAAGCACCTTTCCAGGTGTACTTAGATCCGCATGTAACCTTCTGTAAAGGTGGTTTCACTGCAATGGAGGGGTGCTAAGCCGTGAAAACACGTATGAAGGGGAAATCCGCACTGCCACGAAGCCCCACTTCACGGTTAAATGAAGAGATTACCCTCACATAGATTCATTTTTTAAGTTTAAAAGCTTGTTTTACCGGCTTATATGCTCTAGGTATAGTAAATTTTCAAACGTTACATATTTTACAGGTTATCGCTAGCACTCTACCGAAAGTCAAATCCTGCTACTATTCAAAGTTGTATCCACTTCCCTTGAAGCAGTGGCCTATTGAATAGGCTATAGCACCCCCACGTTTATTTTTTTTTATTCGCGCGTCTATTCTCCTGTTCGCTTTCCTTTTCCATCTTTCTTTTTCTTTCCCCTCCCCTTAGTGCAGGGTAGCTAACCGGATGCTTCACTTCTGGATGACCTCCCTACCTTTCTCTCTTTTTATTCTCTCTCTTTCCTGAAGCAAGAAAATGGCATTTGCACAGACCTTGTCACAATTTTTTTTTAATATTGTGCAGGTTAGTTAGGTCATGACAAATATGCCCATTTTTCTTTATAGTAATATGTGATATATACTATTCGAATTCGATTCGAAATTATTCGACCAAGATAACTATTCGCTTCGACCGCTTCGAGCCTAAAATTCACTATTCGCACAAGCCTATGCAGAACCAATGATGTGAGGGGGAAAACAATTTTTCGCGTATTAGTTAAGTACAATTTCACAATCCCGAAAACACCACTCTTACCGCGACACGACGCTTGGTAAGCGAGAAAACATGCGAAAAGAAAATGCGGATGGATGACGCCACCTTGAGATTCCCGCACCAAACACCGTGACGTCATAGATTCTGAAGGCGTCTACTGAGTCCTACGTAGCTTCTAATCAATAAAAATGAAGTGCATTGTCATCTGTGGGTGCCCTAGACTTAGCATACGAAGTTTCAGAAAATTTCATTGAGCCAATGTCACGAAAATACGAAAAATACATTTGGAATCTCTGACATCACGCACGCAGATATCGGCGCCAAATTTTAAAAAATAAAACTTCAACCTTGATTTTCTCCGCTAATAATGAACCTATGATAATGAAACATATGACATTAGAGTTCTCAGAGTGCATTTTGTCAACCTAAACCAAGTCATTGTTTCGCTTTAGTGTCCCTTTAACATGCATCTAAATCTAAGTACACGGATGTCCTTGCATTCAGCACCTCTCAAAATGCGGTTGTTGCGGCCGTCAATTGAACCCATAATGTTTTGCTTAGCAGAGCGACACTGGTTGTCCTTCAAACATTTCAATGCTGCTTAGGTGACACAAGGCACTGTATCAATATATCCCTTCTACTTCAGCCATAAAAGACTTTCCTGCAGTTCAGCAAACTTCCACATTAGAAAAACAACACATAATAAGCTTGTCTCATGCCCCCATGGATATCGCTTAATGCAAAGCAATGTTCAAACATGGAGAAGCATAACCAAAGAACACCCACATAACTCAGACATATAAATGAATGCACTGAGAACCAGAATGCAACACAACACATTGCACACAATTCCAGACTTTCAATTCAGACATGTCTACTGACCTGCTTGGTAGTGTAAAGGTACTGCGCCTTCGTGTTGGCTCGGGTGAGTGGCTAGTACAAATGGTTTGGAGATGGCAATGGAGAGGTGTCTTGGCTCCTTACAAAGAACACAGGTCTTTCTTCAGAGTCTGATATATGGCATATTGAAGCGGTTACTTAAATACACTGTAAAGGAGCACAGCAAAAAGTAACCAAATGTAGTGGATACATTTTATGCTGTGCATCACAATGTTCTAGTGGCAAAGATGAAGCCCAGCTGTCCCTAATTGAGTTGTGCCTTAAGTTTTCATACAAAACTTAGCACTGTCATAGTGGTGTAAAAGACCTGTCAGACATAGTCGAATGTGCCTTTAAAAATAGGAGTTAACAGAACTCTCATCGAAATGTTCACTTGCATTTTTGTGTGCGCAAGTGCCTTTTGAGGCTGGTTTTCCACCTAAACCCCTGACAACATGAGGGGCACTTATGTGGCTGGTCGCTTGTGTGCAGTTGCAGATGATCTGTCAATGTGGACTTTCGAGAGAAGCTCTGGGAACAGAGGTGGCACTTGTATGGTTGCTCATGTGTGTGGGAGCGCACGTGACGTACCATCTCGGATCTTTGCGAGAAGCTCTGAGGGCAGAGGTGGCATTTATGTGGTCGCTCACCTCTGTGGGCACGCAGGTGATCTACCAAATGGGTTTTTTGTGAGCAGCTCAGAGGACACAAGTGACACTGAAATGGCCGCTCGCCTGTGTGAGCCCTCATGTGCACTTTCAGATTGAACGGTCTCTCAGTCTCATAGTCACAGAAGTTACAGCGGTGGCGGCGTCCATGATGCAACTTCGCACCATCCTTTGTTCCTGGATGGCTGGATGGCCCCAGTGCTGCATACAGAAAAGAAGACGGGTAAACTTCGTATCGCTTTCTGCAAGGTAACATGATCAAACTACATAACACATCATTACATGCAAGAACCAATTGCTCCGATTAGGGAGGCATGCCATAGAGGGGCCTTCAAAATTATCAGCACATTTTAATTGTTTTATCACGCCAAAATGTAAGTATGCAAGGATTCTTGCTTTCACCCTTATCAAAAGCAGTTCTGGTGGCCATAATATTGAAATGCCAAAGAAATTAATAAACAGCTACCACTGCTAATAAGAAACCTTTACTTGAATGATTAACCCAGCATGTCAAGCTTTAAGAACAGTCCAGTGCATAAGTATTTCATTGCTTATCTTTAGAACGCAGTGAAATGAAAACACGTTAAAGCTCACAAGGTTTTGTAGAATATAAAAAAACTGTTTACGTGAGAACAAATTAAGGGGGGGGCTGTACCATGAGCGGTAAGCCCATAGATTAATATTATTATAACATGTTTTAACTATGACCTGAGCAACCAAATGAAAACAAGACAATCTCATATCTGGAGCATAGATTCTCATGTTGTGTGCTACAATAGACAATCACATATAATTACGATCAATTCCATGTCACATGTTTGCCTGGTTTCTCAAATGCAATATTTTAATACATGCGACATCTATGCTAAGCTGCGTACAAGGAAAATTACAATAAAAAAACATCTTTAATCCACAAATGTGTAGTAAGCAATGAGGCTGAATGAACCAGGATCTGTTTGATAAAGACACAAAAAAAACTCCAAGTGAAGCAAAGAATAAAAAAAATTAAAAAGCAAAAGCCTATCCAGTATAAAGGTACATTAATCAGCAAACATCTGATCTTACATCAGCTGCACTAATATTAGCTAACGCTTATAACAGCAAAACTGCAATATGGCCTAGTTGGAACAAATTCATCTTTCACTGACTCGCGCAAGCACACAGGGACAAGAAGAGACTTACAAGGACAGGTGCGACAGGGGTGCAACAGCCGAAATAGAATTTGGAGCAATTTTTGGAGCAGCAAAATGTTACTTTTGGAGCACTAAAATCCAAATTTGGAGCAGGTTACGAGGAAAAAAAATATCCATTTTTTATCACGAAAGAACAAATTTGGATCAGTACAAGAAAGGCTGCCCTGCTATTTCAATAAAAGTAGTATTTTGAACCACCCCACTGAACAAACAATGACAAAGTCCACATTAGCATTTGCCGCACCTGTCACATCCTTCGACAGACCCTACGAATTCAAATGTGGATCTGCCAAGCTGGCGACCTTGAAATTCGGGGGATTCGTAAAACTGAGGAGTAGGGGTGGAGAATGGCGCACAGTTTGTTAGTTTTTTTTTTTTTTTAGGGCTGCAGAAATGTTATATACTACTCCAAATGATTGCCAGTAACTTTTTTAGGTGTGAGCGACATTATGCGGCATATACACGCATGAGTAATTGAACAAAATGTGTTGTCCCGTGACTAATTCTAACAGCTCCTTCCAAATCCTAGTACGCTTTTCCGCAGGGCACCGGTGTACTGCGGCGAAAGTGGCTCAAGCAGCGTTCTGCACGGGTTAGAACAAGGCCAGGAAATTTTCGAACACCGCTACAGCCCCCCACCCTCCCGCCCCTTTTTTTTTTTTTTCTTTCACCATGGGGTTAGGTTTAGGTCCCAACTTCTCGGCTCGCTTGCAAGGCGCGTTCGACCAGATAAAGTAACAACGGCGTGTGCCCGTTGGCCCGGCGACGGTACCGGATATCTAGTGCCGGCGACGCAACTTCAAGACAGCAAAATGTTTTATGTGCCATTGCTATGGCAACCAATGTCATCGCCGGCAACGCCTGGTGTTCGCAGCACGTTGAGCTTGTTCGCGCGCGGAAAACGCGGCATACGCTTCCAGCTTTAGTTGCTAACATGCCATAGCAGCGTTTGCCGACTAGGAAATCCATATTTCCCACGAAGCGAACGCATTTTGCCTTGAAGTTGCGTCGTCCCGCCGATAGGTATCCACTTCGGTCAGCGGACCGATGGGTGCGTGGCGTTATTACTTTATCTGGTCGATAGCGTCGCTACATTTGACAAGGACAAGAAGAGAAGTACGTGACAAGGACGGCCGCTGTACTTCTCTTCTTGTCCTCGTCAAATGTAGCGCTAAAATATCTTAAGTAAGAATGTATCACGAACTAGCCCCGCAACGTGTTTTAGTTTCCTGACCTAATGAGTATATCTATCTTAATACATGGTTTAGGGTGAGGGTCTGCGCGCGTGGACTGATTGATGATGCAAACTGCAGGTGGCCAACGTGGCCTCCATTTCTCGCTGAAATTAGCACAACTGAGAAAATTTTGAGGCTGGTCGGACATTTTGGCGCAGCGTGGCGCAATTTCCACGAATTTCATGGCTTTGGGGCAGCTCGGCGCAAAAACGGGGAATTGTATCAATTTGGCGCAATTGGCGCAGCTGTTGCAACCCTGTTATAATCAAAGCATGTGCAGGTGTTAGTATTTGAACCAAAATAAGCATGCCCAAAAGCAAATGAATAATAAGCAATATTGCTCCAAGAACCATGTGAATCTACAAGAACCTAGGAAAAGATCAAACACGTGAGCTTAATAAAAGATCAGTCACATCAAACTTAATTAGAAATGCAGAGACTGAAAAAAAAACCCATCGCAAGAATACAATGAGAATGACACAATAAAAATAAGCAATGCAGCACGAGTTGAAGAACAATCTTATCCATCCAACAGTGGCATCAGGTTCCTCTGATGTTTCGCGACTTGTATCTGAAGAGAAAAGAATAACAATGCATTACAAACAATGCAGTAAAAGAGAAGCAGTTATCAGTTCCAGGAGCTACATGCAATGCAGTTTTGATATGCAATATAAGTTTGAGCGTCTACGTCCTGTTATATTTGCGATTCATCGTTTTATCAGCTAATTAATGATTACGACTGAGTAAAATGAAATTCGTGTTTGTAAAATATTGGCTAGGACATTGCACCATACATAGAGCAATTTCCTGGAAGCAGACATGCCGTAAAACTTGGAACAAACTGGGAGAATAAATAGTGGCACTTGGCAATTGCACTTTTCATGTACACTCTCACATTGTGAACCGACTCAGTGGAATACACTAAGCTTGCTTTTTCATCACACATGTTGCGAATTTCCAGACCGCGGTGCGGTAGATACCGAAACTGACGCACCGGGCGCGCCACGTGCTGCGTCAAGCCGGAATTCGACGATGGATCTCTCAAACTACACGCGATATTTTCGATTTTTTAAAAATTGGGCTCGCCATAAGCTGTGACGTAGAACAAGTTCGCCATATGAACAATTGCCCTAAAATTGATAAATAAAAAGGTAATTAAATTATTTTTGTTAATTAGCAATGTCTGGGTGATCTAATTAGTGGTAAAATTTTTCCGCCTCGGCCTAGAAATGAGCTGGAAGACGACAAGTGCCTAACTATTATACTTTTTAAAGGAAAAATCTGTATTGCTTAAAAAAAAAACACCCTGTATATATACATACACACCCGAGCATATATATGTGTATATATGTATAACACATCTATATGTATAATATATCCCCTGATGGTCCTTTGAACGTCCGTGTCGGCTGTCCGAGACGGATGTCGATCAGTGAACGTGTGTGTGTGTGTATATATATATATATATATATATATATATATATATATATATATATATATATATATATATATATATATATATAAACATGTGTGGGTGTATTCGAAGAAGGTGCTTGATGTCATGTGCACACTCGCAATAGATGCTTGAACGTCTTTCACAGGAACCATTTTGCTGTAAATGAAACATCAAAATGCTGAAACTCATGTTATTTCTGGCGCAATGCTTAATTAGAACATGAAGAATCATGGACACAAATAAGGAGACAGGGGAGTGCCAATTACCAACTGTTTAATTGCAAAGATTTATTGCACATCATAAGAGAACAGACACACAGGTTTTCATATAAGCAAAGTTCCAGAATCAAATTAATGCTACAATTTTTTCTACGAAAAATTGAATTGTTTAGATATTCAAGATAAATGTGCATGTCCATAACAGCGATATAGCAGAAACATTTCCATTCATCAATAGTGATCACAATCTTTGATGAGGGGTCCCTTGCGGCTAGTTGTGCAATATTTACAATGAAAAGGGCCACCAGTGTTGATGAATTAAACACCCCGACTTCTAGCAATGAACATAATCACATTGCAGGATTCCACAACTGAAAAGGTAAACAAAACGCAGTGCCCATTCTGCGGACCAGACCACAGGATAAACTCCAGCTTTATTCTGTGGACCAATCCTCAAAATAAACTGCAGCTTTATTTTGTGGACCACATGATAAACTTGTGCGCTGTGGGTCGTGGAGAACGCGTTTTAGCACAAGCAGCCGCCTCTCTTGACGGCGGGTTCAGTGGACTAGACCACAGAATAGAGTCCCAATCTGTTCTGTGGACCAGACCACGAAATCATTTTAAATTTTATTGTGTGGACCCCGCGCTGGCTGCAGCCTCTGTAGCCCAAACAGCCCACCTCTCTTGATGACGGTTCTCTCATGGAATGACATGGTTGCGGTGGTTTATTACATGGAGTTTCTCTATGGTTTACTCAGAGGTCAGCTCCACCGAATAGGCACTACACCCTCCGTCCTTGTCGACGGCTGCTCTCGCGAATCGCGAGATTCGCTTGCCGTTCTGGGTCCGCAGACCAAGGAAGTTATGTCGGCGGACATAAAGCATCGTTGTACAGGGATGCGAGATTGAAGACGCGTACGCATGAAAAGTTTGAAGTGTGAAGCCCACATTTGGCGTGCTTGTTGGCCTGCCATTGAATGAGCAGTGGAAAAACTTGTAGTTGTGAACTGAAGGAGCAAAATGAATCCGGCGTGTAATAATAACAAATGACGGCTGTTTGAACATTTTATCGCCCTGTTCTATAGCGTGTGGGACACTTTCACCATAGTACATTTCGGCCATGCAAAAAAGTGCACTCAGGTTTGCAAGGGAGACAAGACATTTCAGGTAATCTTCCTGATTGCATGGGCACAGCCATACATCTTCCGAGAAACAGCGCCAACGCCACCGCTAGAAGGGAATAATAACAAAAAACGGCATTTCTAAAATTTTCTAACCATAATCTATCTGATCTGTCACGTGCGGAACTTCGCTTTCACCGCAGTACATCAGTGCGATGCAAGAAAGCGCACTAAGATTAACCAGATGCATCTAGCTGTCACGGGATATAGTGCGTTTTCAGGTGTTTCAGTAAAGTTTTTAGATGTTGACGTTAATGTCAATTGCCGCATGCACGCGTGCGTACTTAAGGAACAAAATGTGCTGTGTCCCGTGACAAGAGAAGGCGTGGAAATTTTTATTGCGCTTTTTTGCATGACACAGATGTGCTGCGGCGAAAGTGACTTAAACGTTGAGCACTCGATGGGTCAGGGCCAGAAAGTGTTTTCAACTCTGTCCTTTCTTATTATTATTTTCTTTTTTTTTTGCAGTGGCGTTAGCGCTGTTTTTTGGGCTGATTTATGGTCGCGCCTATTCGAGAGGGCTGCTCAAAACCGGCAGTGTCCCAGGCAAATCGGGTGAGATATAGTAAAGTGGGCTTCGGATCAAGCGCGCGATCCAAGTAATTTCGGCGAGGTTCTGCAACACTAAACACGCCTTCAATTTGCTGCTTCAGTTCATAACCACACAGGTCAGATCAGGGGCATAGGCAGATTTTTTTTTTTTTTTTGGGGGGGGGGGGGGGGGGCAGCACCTTGATTTGAAGTAGGGCGCGGGCAGGCAATTCTGGTCAATTTTTTTTATTTATATATGAAAAATATGGGAAGGTAGGCTACGTAAGAGCCGGCTATCCCAACATCATGGTAGTAATTTAGAAGATATACATACAAAGATAAGAAAATAAAAACAATAAAACAAGAAAATAATCAGAATCACTATGTATGTACATACATGACAGCCTATGGGGATAGTCCAATTGTCATTTTGTGTTCTGTATGCCACGGCAAAAAAATAATAATAATAATAATAAAAATAAAAATCGGGGGGGGGGGGGGGGGCACAGGGCCGGTGTGCCACCCCCCTGGCTACGCCACTGGGTCAGACAAAACATGGTAAAGGTGGGCTTCCCACTTCGAACTTTTCCCGCATACAGTTTTTCAATCTCGCATCAATGGACGCTCGCGCCCTTTGTCCGGATACAACCTCCCTGGTACGGTGCCTTGTACATCACAGCAAACAAATCTTGCCATTCGTTAGAGAAACTGTCATCGAGAGATGTGGTTGTGGAGCGTAGTCTGTACAGCCGAAGTCGTCACACGCTCCACAGCACGAGTAGACTAGCAGGAGTCTATTTTGGTGTGGTCCACAAAATAAAGTTGTGGTTTATTTTGTGGTCTAGTCCACAGAATAAAGCTGGAATTTATCCTGTGGTCTGGTCCACAGAATAGGCACTGCGTAAACAAAAATTAGAAACCAAGATAATAGCACCACTACTTGCTGGTGTTACAGTAAAGCTAGCAGTACCAAGAAAAAAATAGTGCGTACTGTAACATTACAAAATAGTTTGAACAAACTTATTTCCTGCAGTTGTATTTCTCTTCTTGAGCAGTTCCGGCTATGGCTGGAATTTCGTGTTACCACTATACATGTACTTGCTATTTGCTGCTTTTCATGTTAATCATTGCACCGGACTACTCGTCGTTACTGCCTTGTATACTAATGGTCGTTGGGTCCCGTCAAGCTACTTACGTAGCTTTTAACCCAACGCAACCATCCAGCATGTACATACTGGAAAATAAAATTGAATTGAATTGAATTATCCTTTTAAAGACATCCTAGCAATTTTGACTACACAAAATGTGACCCAGGAATAAGTGAGCAATAATCTAGCAAGGATGGTA
>JALIZH010016381.1:0-51361 GCA_030522465.1 Rhipicephalus appendiculatus | reverse complement strand
GTTGACACCACGATTCTGACGATTTGGCGGCGCGGCGCGCGTGTACGCGATTGCGTTCCCGCGCTCGCACGTGCTTGGCGCGTCTTCCGCGACAGCGCGGACAGCACCTCTTCGTACCTTGGGTGGTAGCGTACGTTCGTATCAAACGTCGCGGTGTGAAAATCGGTTCGCAACAACCGTTCTCCATTACAGTGCAGGTCAGTGGGCCTTGGCCGGGACCAAAGAAAAATTCGTATCACCCCAAAATTCGTATGAGCTGTGATCGTATCACCGAGGTTTCACTGTACTCCAACACATTTGGGTTAGCGTGCGCGACGTATGTTCCTAATGCGTCACCTTCGAGACACTAGAGCGTACTGCGGAAAGCCGCAGGCGACACCTTATCTCGGAAGCAACGCATGCCCCAGATTCGAGTCGATTCCAACGGTCATGGCCAAGCGGCACTTCTAGAAACACCCCGCGGTGTTTCTTGCGACTTTTGCAATCTTTTTGTGAGGCATGCACTCGAATTCCAAACCTTAACCATACTATGTCGACCATTATTTCTTTCCTTTTCCCCCTCCCCTTATTGTGGGGTAGCCAATCGGACGCTGCAATTCTGGTTGGCATTTCCGCCTTTCTCTTTTTTTTATCATCGCTCCATCTCTGTGTCTACGTATTAAAGTTATTTCTTTTGGATTTTAGTGCATTCAGAGCGAGCATACACGCTTTCTTGTTTGGTGCACAATGAGAAATATAGAACCAAAAGGAAATACGAAATATATACGTATAACTTCAAGAAACGCCCTTTTATTCAGCTTTATTAGCCTAAATCTGAATGCTAGGAATTCGGGAACTGTAATGTTTAGCGTTTGTGGATTCTGCTCTTTTCGAACAGCAGCTAAGTTCAGACTGAAAAAACGCACATTCTGAAACATATCATTCTTTATGAAGCGGCTACACAGAGATTAAGCGTAAAACTTCCATGTAATAAAGTTGAAAGATGGGCGAGTTATTACCCATGCATATTTTTATTTAGGGTACCTTAAGTTATACGTATAACTGCACGCAAGTTACGTCCTGACGCAGTATTTCTTATTTCTTTTAGAGCTTGAGCTCACGGTGCTCTATCACCACCTCGATTTCCAGCGATTTCCATAAATACTCATCGCCAGTCAGCTTTTTATATTTCACTTTGCTATCTTTTAAAAGTGGATTGTGTTTACTCGATTAAAAATGTTAAACATTGTCACCAAATTCACCTTCGCAGCGGCGTACTTCTGGGGTGGATTCAATACGGATTTAGACAACAATGGCGAACAGCTGCCCGACGAACATGGCAGGTGAGTTCAATTTAGCCTTTGTGCACGTGAACACCGTTAAACGAACCAAGCAAATGTTTGAAAATTGATGGATCAAGGATTTATTTTTTTGTAGTGAAGACAACGTATTAATGCAGTACATTCTAGCATCTCCTCCATTGCTGAATAATAATATGTGGGGTTTTACGTCCCAAAACCACGATATGATTATGAGAGACGCCATAGTGGAGGGCTCCGGAAATTTCGACCATCCGGTATTTTTAACGTGCACTGACACCGCACAGTACACGGGCCTCTACCATTTCGCCTCCATCGAAATGAGACTTCAGCGGCCGGGATCGAACCCGCGACCTTCGGGTCAGCAGCCGTGCACCCTAGCCACTGATCCACCGAGGCGGACTCCTCCATTGTTGAGTACTGCTGTGATAAACGCGAATTGTTTCGCTCGTGCCGTTGTATCAAACATTCTTCCCGTGTGCGTACATTACTGTATCCCGTATTGCATATTTTGTAAAACGGAAATGCAAACATTAAATGTTCATTCAAAGATATGCAACTTATTGAAATCCAGACTAACTGCGCAAGCAAAACGAAAGATGTAGGAAGCCAGAATAGAGACAGGACTGCGCTCTATCCTGTCTCCTTTCTTCTTTCTTTCTGTTTGCGCGGCAAGTCTAGGTTTTAGTATGAACAAACTAGTCTGCAAAGAAGCATTCCCACCTGCACTTTCCTTTCTAAGCCACAGTCAGTGACGTGAATGCTGCGGATTTCACCTTTGTGCAATGCATATCTACAGGAAGGCCTTCGGCAAAAAAAATTATGTTTCAGAAGTAATAACTATTAATGTAGCATCTCTTCAACAATTTTCCAGATTTTGGTAGGGTGAAGCAGCTTAGGTTGACAGTGCTGTTAAATACCAGCTATCGCTACTCTTACAACACTCCCGGCTTTTCAAGTGAAATTCTTACGAGTCATAGATATCGGTGGCGAAAAACCGCGTTTTCGTACGAGAAAAACCCTGCGCCGGCGTGTTTAAGGAAACGCGGGTGTACACAAATGTGTTCCTGGAATGTGCGCCTGTCACATAAGTACTTGTAGGAATGCGATGTTTTCCATTTATGGATGATTTCTCGATAGTGGGCCAGTCGGCAGTCTGCCGTTTCTGATGTGGCTACCTGATCTTTTATCAAGGTCACTCCTCATTTGGCATGGTCGCATTTCATTGCTGCCTTTAGTAGTCGCATTTCGTTGTTTCATGCTTGACTGTCGTTATTGCCTGAAGCAAGAGAAGTGCTCGACTGCTAAGCACGTGGGTGAAGCGAAAATTCCTGGCCAGCAGGAAGGAAAAAGTTAGGCGGGAATATTGCCCAATGCGATAGACGGAAAGAAAGAAAGAAAGAAAGAAAGAAAGAAAGAAAGAAAGAAAGAAAGAAAGAAAGAAAGAAAGAAAGAAAGAAAGAAAGAAAGAAAGAAAGAAAGAAAGAAAGAAAGAAAGAAAGAAAGAAAGAAAGAAAGAAAGAAAGAAAGAAAGAAAGAAAGAAAGAAAGAAAGAAAGAAAGAAAGAAAGAAAGAAAGAAACGTAGTAGGTCCTGCATGCTCACGCCAAGCTTTTTTTTCTTTTTTTTGTTGTACCTTGTGAGATATTATTATGACTTGTATATGTGTACCGGAAGTGCTCTAAGAAAAATAACCACACCATTCGCCCTTTTTTGTCACATTACAGTATGAACGTTCTCAAGGCCTACCAAAATGCAGAGGTCCAGCTGAGGTTGCCAAAGAAGATCACCGACTACAAGTCTATTGGCATGTACTGCAAGAAGTTCGCGGTATGCCATGACTTTCGTCTACTCCCCATTCTCTGAAATCTTCGCCTACTACAAGGGTTAGCTAGAGGCACGGGCAGCGGTCGCACTTCGCAGTCTTCCTTTTCTCTCTTAGTCAAACCCTATGTCCACTGCCTTCATGACAATTATTGTTATTAATTATTATTATTATTGTTAGTAGTAGTAGTAGTAGTAGTAGTAGTAGTAGTAGTAGTAGTAGTAGTAGTAGTAGTAGTAATAGTAGGGTAGTAGTATGTGATATGTATGCAGATATACCCAAGGACACAGAGGAAAAATTGTGACGAAGGGGCATGTAGGCAAGAGTGTTTCAGCTCCACTGACGTGAAACCTGGGGAGGGACAAAGCGTGCAGTGTGCGCCGGTGTTTCCCACAGCAAAATCTTTACTCTTTACTGCTATACTCGCCACCGGTCCGCCAACGCACCCTCACTTTGCAGATATGTTTCAAGGAGTGGTGTTTCAAATCGATGACTACCGTAGAGAACCACGTTTGTGTCCCTGGTTTTAGATGAGAAACTGGAGCGCCTTCGTAAATTTCTTCGGGGATTCTGACACCGCTGTTAAGCCAAATATAATGCTTTAGGCAGTAACGACGAACCTTTAACTCATAATATGCACATTATGGACCTGTGGCGGGTAGTGGGATTTAGCCAGTTTTTGTGGCTCACACCCGTTTCTTATGGGCCGTGGCGACGACATGACACGCCGACAAGATGAAACCCTAAGCTGCTTTGTCCCTAATAGGCAGAGAGCAGGCTGACAACTGATACCTAGCGGGTGACGACTCTTAACGCATGCTTACTCTTTCGGGAGGAGTGAAGAGATAGAATAAGGGGGGGACATGAGGAACGAAAGAAAAACGAAGTCAAGCTGTCTATTGATAAGTTGCATCTTAAATATTCTTATCAGGTTGATTTCATTCGTGGTGATTACCTACTGATTTTGCCCTCGTCTAATCACCCGCTGAATATGCTCTTTGCGTCCCTGAAAGAAGGCAATGTCATATATTGAAAGAAAAAAAAATACACACACAACAGATAATGATGGCATAAAGATAAGGGTCAGACATTGAAGAAAGAAGCAAACCAATACGCTTGCTGTAGCTTTTCCTAAAGCCAAAAGTGCAGCCATTTTGGTCGCCCTTCGCACTTTCCAACTCCAGTCACGTCGCCGGGGCACATTGGCGCGAGCTTAGACTTTACTCAGTAAAAAGGTTTTTTTAGATGAGTTGATAAATCTAATGAGAGGAATGCTTCAAAAGAGTCAGGCTCGATTGTGTACCGTGTAGACGTTAATATGCAGATACACAACTGTGTCGCTGGTTTGAGGACAAAAACTTGGACGACCTCGCAAACATTGTCGGAGAGTCTGACATCAGTTCTCAGTCAGGCATAATATATTACACGAAGGCGACAAACTATTATCTTGAAACGTACCTAGTGCATAACTTAAAAAAAAGACAGAAAGCATTGAGGCTTATAACGTAAACATGCTGGCACGAATGTGTTGCAGAGGTGAAGGACAGGCTCACCACGAATCCTTGGATGGAGCTTCTATTTTGCAGCGGACCTGTAAACGGCAAACGTGCTTGATTTTGGGGCGTCCGTTCGCGTCCGTCGAAGAAGAGAAAAAAACAACCCCGTGACCTCCTCCGAGCGAGCGGCGACGTCACATAATGACATTTTGTGACGATGACGTTATCATTACGTCGCAGATCGCGAAAATTTTTGATGTCATTATTACTTCAAGTGACAGTTTGCAGCTTAACGCAGGGAGGCACGACAAGAAGGAATACTTTCGACGTGTAATAGCCGAACAAGGCAAGCACCGAGTGTACGCGAAACAAAATTTACGAGTCATTACCACTTACGCGTTTTAAAATGACACTTTGCCGCTGTTTAAAGACATGTGTACAGCTGTAGATGCTTGCTAGATACGTCATCATACTTTGCCAGATACGTCAGCATACTTACAGTCATCCCCTTGAGTGATATTTCGTTTTCGCATTTCCGTACCATCCGATAGTCAGTTAGCAGTTGCTCCGTTGGCTGCACTCGCCTGTGAGTCCTTTTAAGAGCAATAGTTCTACCCTACCGCTACAAATCCAGAAAACTATCTTGTGTCTGCTTTTGACCTTGAAGACCAGTCAACGTCAATTTCCTCCTCTTCCTCCTCGCACGTATGTTGTCATAGTAACGGATGTTGGGAGGGTCCGCTTGTTCTCCTCTCACTCTCAACCCTCTCCGTCATTGAAGTATTTCTTCCGTAACCCCTTGAACAAGTCAAGAACCCGGCAGCGGTCTGCTCTAATGTCTCCTGTGTGACCGGATTTAACCCCCTTTACTCTTCCTTGGCCTCTTGTAATAAGATTTTAAGCAAAGTCTTGATTTCTGGCTGTCCCTAACTGCTCTGCAGGCTGACTTCGGCAACGTCAAGATTCCGGCCGGCTACGAGCTCCCGAGAGAGCAGAGCTTGGGCAGGCTTAACCCCAGGCAGCACAATACAATGGCTTCCGAGGTTATCCTCAGGGACAGTGCTACCATGACGCTCAAGCAGTTCGACTACATGGGCAATTGCCCAGGATGTGAGTACTGCTCACTTTTTTTACTTTATGTTCTTCAAGTTTTATCAACAGCGAATGGAAGTAGGGGAAGGTTGGAATTTGAATCAAACGTCAGCTAACGTTGCCAGTTAAAATAAGGCCTATCCCATATCTCCTACATTGGTCACATCTGAACACTGGCGTATGCAGGGGGGGGGGGGGGGAAGGGATTCAAACCTCTTAAACTTTTTAAATTTTGCAAACAGGCAGGCATACAAACTCACGAGCGTGGACAGAGTGCGGTTAACAACCCCCCTCCCCCCATCCCGCCACCACCAAAAAAATATTGGCTCAGGCTGCTAGTCATTTCCCATGGGCGCCTGCATCCCCAGAGCTGATGCGGACGCCACGATTCGAAAAGCATATCGGTGCAGATCTTTATAATTACTAAAATGTGGTCGCCGATTCTTAAATACCAATTTTCTTGTTCCCTGGTCATGTTAAACACATGGTGACTGCGTGCGGCGTCTCACGAAGAAAATGCTTTATACCAGTCATGTCTGTGTGGGTCGTTCGACAAAAGCGCTATTATTTGCACCACGTTGAAACATAATGCCAGTACCATATAGCAAAGCATGGCCTCCGAAATTAGCCTGGCGGCGCGCCGCCGGCTAATCTTGGAGGCCATGAGCAAAGCCTCGAAATGTGATTGCTTCTGAAGCATGAAATAACTGCTCAAATTCTCACCGCACTGTCCTGATGTCTGACAACGATTAGTCTCGACGAGAGAAGAAAAAAAAAATTCGCAAATGGTCTTCAAATTGCGCTCAGTATATTTAAGGACATGTGCCTCATGCTAAACACCATATCTCTGCTTTTTATACCCTTAGAGGGGCGACTACTTTTCCAATTAAACTTACTCTACAGCCCATAATTGCTAGGGAGACAATGAGTGTAGTGAAGGGTTGCTCTTGGGCCGGCAAATTCAAAGAAGTGGCTCCAAAGAGACGACACTCTGCGCATGATCGCTTCTCTCGATGTGCCGGGACGGCTCGCTGCTTTCCCATAGTAGAGTACATTATGCCACTCGGTAAAAATCCACGCATCTCCACGAAGTGAATCATGACGAGTGGGCGAACCACCAGGGGATTGTTCGGTGTCCATATAATGTATGTTGAGTGACATAAAGTGTATATAGAAATGTAAATTTATTTCGCCTTCCAGTCGTCTTAGGAAATTCAAGGAGGACTTCGAAAATTGCTCGAGTGGAGGATATGCCTCGAAACTGAATCCAAGAGCCCGCCATCTTACCGGGGGCAAGATACCATTTTAGTATGGGTAATTTTTCGGGACATGTAGTGCTGGACGTCTTACAGGTTTCCTTGAGAAGCCTCAACATTAGGCACATTTTAGTAGACATCAACTTATCAATACTCTTCTCGATATGTTATTTTCGCCGGAAACAGCGATCTTTTACCTTATAATTAGCCTATGTCTACGGTGAAGTCTATTGTAAAACATCTTTTAGGGGCCCTCTCGCATATTTTCAAGACAGCGTGCATTGTGCTGTGCCGTGCGCACGGACGCCAAACGGATGGACAAGCCTCGCCACTAAAATGTCAGCATTCACTCATGTGTAGACGATCCTCATGGTCGATCGCAGGTGCTCATCTGTCATACTCGCCTGCAGAGCTAACTTGTTCATTATGAGATAACTACAGGACGAAGACAATCATGTGCTAGCCGGACCACTAGTTAAATTCCCGTGGGCCGCGTGTTTGAGGCCTCTTATATAGACGATCATTTTTAACTGAACGCGTCTCAGAGGCGTCCCTTAGCTAGACTAAGCTGCAAATAAAATGAGTGACCAGATGCGAAAACTGCAAGTGCGTAGGTATGGAAATCCTATGCCGGTAGTACAGCGACCTTTTCGGCAATGGAGTACTAGCAACAGCCACAGAAGTTCAGAGTACCAGGAAGAGGCGCAAACTAAGCTGTGTTTGAGTACAAAAGCTAAAGTTGGGACAATATCGCTCGTAGGGACCGCTGCATACAGCTCTTCCGTGTTAGACTACATAGTACGCTAAATCATTCACGTTATCTTCTAAACTTAAACGTCTCAGATGTTCGATTCCTTGATCAGTCGGGAAACAATCGGGCAGCAGCACTATGAGCAGCATCAGCAGCATGAACCATGCTCAGTAAAACCCGGAGAGGTTCGCGAGAAAACATTATCTTCAAAACGCCTCGCCAGTGTGTTCTTGCATTCTCACAGCAAGCTGTAAGCGCGTTTCACAGCCCCAGATAAAAGTTCGGTTTTTCTCAATTTTCTCGCAGCTGCCTACTTCGTGGCGGCTACCACTCCCAACCCCCAACCGGATCAACTTGTTCGCCTCATGTACGACGATGGAAAGTAAGTACCACACGAACTTTACGAGTAATGTGGCGCATAATACTTTCAGTCTGAGAGTTCTTGAACTCCCCTTTAATTAAATCGCGCTGTAGTTTGCGCAGTAGAGTAAATTAAACAACTTAAAGGAACTTCAAATGACTTCAGGAAAAAGTTTGTTAGATGTGAAAGTTCACCTAATCGAAACATCTAGGTTGCAGCCCGTTACCACAAGTTTAAGGACACAACTGCTGTTAAAAGCAAGATTTCTATCCACTTACCATCAAAACCACTTATGAAGATATCGGTTTTAACAATATATTCGAGACGCTGCTGCACCGTGAACATTTGTATGTTTTCTATCCAAAAGTAAACCGCTTACAACAATACCCGCAGCCACAGTACCGGTTATAACAATGAATACTAGCTATTGGGTGTCTGTGGAGACAGTTAATGGGAATCCAAATCCTTGAAAAGAAAAAGAAAACGAGAAATCCAAGCAGCTGAACCGCCGCCCACAACCCCAACGTCCCCCCGTGACCCCTTCGGATTCACGGTATACTTCATCGCACATCATTATGAAGCTGCGGCAAAGCTGACTTTACAAATCCGCTATGGCGTGGGAGCGGCGGTGGCTTCTGTTAATGCCCTTTCCGACGTGCAGTTTGATTAAAAAGTTGAGACTCCGAAGACTCTCAGCGTCCGAAACTTCGGATGTCATACATTGGCTCTATGGGGCTTGCGGCGGTCCCGTGAAACCATCCGAATTTTCAAGCATGTCAGAAAAATCGGCAGCTTTATCGTCCTTATCACTGATGTGAGTTTACATAACCCATTCGATATTGTAGTTTTCTCAACAGCCTGCTGTCCCCCCTATGTTGCTTTTTTTTTTCGTGAAACCAGTTTATTACAATTATCGGTTATAACAATGAAATTTTCGTGGCACTTGGGTATTGTTATAAGTGGGTTCGACTCTATTTGTTGTGCTGCTGATTTACATGTGAATTTGCTTACTGAGCACAATGTGAAGATGTGGTTATGTTTGGCTGTACTAGGCTGCAGCTATGGCTTCCGCTGGCTACGAAAATCCGCAGGCAGCCACTCCAGTTCAAAGCCTATTGCGGCCACTGTTTGTAACATGGTAATGAAGCTGTGTTGTCAAAGTAGTATCCTGGTTTCAGCTATAGACGATTTTCCGCAGCTGCTTTGTTTAGTAAAAACTAGGTGGCGCCACCACTGCACCATGGCCGTCTCCTACCACAGCCGTCTCAATGCCATGGCCTTTAGCAGCGTCGTCTGCTCGGCGTCCCCGTAGCGTCTGCGCGATCGAGTAAAAGCGAGCAGACGGCAGCGCCGGAAAAGTCAACATGGCGTCACCTGTGGATGCAGTTACCTTCCGCCTCGAATTTATCACCTCGTCGTCCTGCGTTGTGTGGCCCGTACGTGCGTAACCTACGCATTTATTTGGTTTATATTTACGTCCTGAAGCTTTCAGAGCAATGTATTCGTCGGCATTTTGCAGCGTTTTCAAGATTCATTCTCAAATTCTCGGAGACAAGGCTTAGCAGGCATGGCTAAATAAACACAGCTAATCTCGATAATAAAGACAGAACATACCTGATGCTTTGTCCCCAGCGTGAAATGACAGTGAGCGATAGCTGATTTCACCATTTATTTATTGCTGTGAAGACAGTGGGCGAGTAGCAAGCGCGAGTTCGGATCGAAGCGGGCGGTCGCATCTGCATGGGTGCTGCCATGTTGGCGTCTAACCCCAGCTGCTGGCGCTTACGGCCATGGCCGCTTCGCTGGCCCAATGCGTTGGCTGGTGACACTGGCTGGGGGGGAGGCCAGTTACGGTCACGTGATCAAACATGGCAGCGCCCGTGCGCCGCTGCGGAAAATCGTCTATACTCTGTTTCATCACTACCGTTCAGCACTGCCAAAGCTATGGGATGTAAACAAGCCACACGCTTGCGCAGGAAAACATAGATCCAGATATAATTGCCTTGCAGTTGGCAAGGTTGAGACATTTACCCTTCTTTAGCGTCTGCTTCTGCACATCAATAAGTAATTTGTTTATTCTTCATCGCATTTACGTCGTATTTCTTTAATTGTTGTATCAGTAACCGTCGGTAACTGTGATTAAAAATCAACATGGCAGCGCCCATGCAGACGCGACCATCCGCTTCGATCCGAACTTGCCGTTGACGCTCGCTCAAAAAGCTCACAGCAACAAATGAATGGTGTAATGAGCTATCGCTTTGCGCCATCTCACGATCAGGACAAAGCATCAGGTACGCTCTATCGTTATTGGCAAGATAAGAAATTGCTTTAACCACGCCTGCTAAGCCTAACGCACCGAGAATTTGATCACGGTTCATGGAAATTGCGCAATGCAGTCACGAATACATTGCTGCCGAAGCTCCAAGACATAAATCTAAAGCAAATACAAGCGTCTGTTTGGAACTTACGGGCCACAGAGCGCACGACGACGACGTGATAAACTCGAGGCGGAAAGCAGCAGCCTCGATGCGTGCAGCCATGTTCTATTTTCTTCGGCGCTGCCGTCTGCTCGCTGAACGTGTGCGCGCAGACGGCAGGGGGATGCTAGCAGACGACGCGGCGCAGATGAATACATGTGGAGGGGCTAATCACCCTTCCTATTGGCTGATGGGCCCTGTAGCCTCCACAGTGCTGAAGGGAACTTCTGAAACAAAGTATAGTTGGCACTGGTTCAAAACTCCGAAAACTTCTACGTTATGTTTTCAGTTATACCTTTTTCACCCAGCATCGCCAAATAAAATCGTGGCCTCTGCGATTAGCCCCGGTGGAGCACCCCTAGCGGAGCTGGTCGCGGATGCCGCAGTCAAGCTATGCTACAAAAAGTGCAGTTATATTTGTTGAAATGATGAATATTACCTAAGAAGCATTGTATGGTGTCACATAATATATTCGTAGAACTGAAATTCGATGTATTCTCAATTTTATTGCATTGAAGTGCGTTAGCATTGGGTTCAGTGGCGCTTCGGTGGGAGATTTAAAGAACAGTTTCCACATCTGAACAGTTCGTTTCCCTCAGGTTAGTTTACGTGGTACTTCACAGTGCTCCCACGCGCTTTCTATTAGCACTACATGACCGCATCGGTTACCGCTGCTCTACTTGAAACTAAAGTTGTGGAGTGGGTTGCACATTATTGATGTGCACATAAATTTCTACACAAAAAAAGAGCTGAGAATCTAACAACGTGAACGGACTCGTTCACTTGTACGGCCATCGTACAGCTCCAGCGATATCTGTATTCCAACGGACACGTTTCACACGATTCAAAAGATTTGTCTCCTAACGTGTTTGTAATGTTACAGCGATGGTTACAATCACTCCAACTGCAATTTTTTGTCTGTCAATCGCTTTACGAGCTAGGCCTGTCGGAGTATCCTGTCGTCAAGGTATGTCATGTAGTCACGGTCCATCATGAAAACGGCTATGCGCCAGAATGGGTTAATCCCCCTACTCCCCAGTGGTCCACTAAAAATGAAGAAGACAACAGTGAGCCCAACAAATAGGCGAAGACGTTGGTGGAGCAGAAACACTGTTCCCTACATGCCGTAGGGAACTGAAACCGAGCATGTAGGGAACAAGAAGGAGAAGCACCACCTTAGGGTAAGCTGCATTCAGACGCAGTTTTCCGATGACGGTAGTGGAGCGGAAACACTCCTCCCTCAATTCTCGGTTTCAGGCTTGGCACCACAAGGGCACCATCAAAGAAACCTCTTTCAAAACACTGCATATTTCACCCCTCCCCAGGTTACACGTTAGTGGAGCAATCTGAAACACCCTTTCCTACATGCTTCGCCTCTCCCCAGGTTTTCGTTTGAATATTTCATTTTCGTGAATTGAGAATGTTCTTAACTTAGGTTGTTCCATCTGAAGTGAGAGGCAGTTGAAAGAACGGCCGAGTATATAGGTGAAACAATCAGAACGCTACTAAAAAAAATTCTATAAAAAGGCACAACGTACAATCATCTGCAGCCCTCCCATAGGAGCACAAAACTTCTGAAGTGAAGTCCAGAGCTTATCTAGCCCGTAAGCAAACTTAATGGGACATATCCTGATCGCATGTAGGGTAAGGTGGGGCAAAATGAGACAAAAATTTGAAAATAGTGAATATTTATTTTTATTTCACTCTTTACCCTTAAACGTCAATGCAGAAACTTTCCTTTGGGTACAAGGTATGTGCTACATAAATATGACCATGTTGCCACTGTTAAAAAGTTTATTTTAAAAAGAAATAAAAGATGCACCAGATGTCTCATTTTGCCCCAACCTGCGGGGCAAAACGAGACAGTGTGAAAAAAAATTAACCCTTCAGTTTTTGCAGTACAAGTACTTGAAATTAAACTCCGTGGGCCCTCACGCAGCCTTCGCGACCCCAGTCCTTGCACTCCACGCATGGAATCCAGACAGAATCCGGTGCTGTTTTGCTCCAAAACTCCTTGCAGATCAAACACCACCAGTCTTTATTTGTGCTATTGTTGTATTTTGTTGAAAGCTTGCACTTCATTGGATTATTCAACGATTGGACGCTAGATATAACCTGACGCATCTTCTTCGCCTCCTTTTGCCGTTTTGGTGCAGAACTGCCCGGGCGTTTCGTGGCTTTCAGCTTCGTCAGCCGGGCTTCGTGAGGCGATGAATTTAAAACTGTGCTAGATTCGAATTTTCTAGCACAAATTTGGTATTGAAGGAAAACTCGATGGCGAGACGTGTTTGTAAACGGCTTGACTTGGAGATTCTTCCAAATTTGCGTTCGCCTCTTGAGAGCATCCTTGGGAACGCGGAAAAATCTCGATGCAGCACGAATGGAGTGGGTGTCCTGAACAGCAGTCAGTGCTTTTTCACGTCGTTTTCCTCCCGGGAAGCTTTATATGATATTCTCTTGTGCGTCCGAACCTTCCTAAACAATAAAATATAATATATAATGAGTGTAAGTAAATGGTTCACTTAATTAGACACTCTCTAAGGCAATTCAATGCCTTTTTGTCGCGTTTTGCCCCCCCTCACATGCCAAAATTCAAAAAAAATTCCGCTTTGGCCCCGCGCACCAAGTGAACTGAAATTTTGGTGGTATGTAGCTAGTAGTATATAGTAACAATATAAATACTTACGTTGTTGTACTGACGCCAGAGTAGCTTCATGCACGGATCCGAAAATTTGGCCGAGAAGAATTTCGCTCCTTTTTGACGGGTCACGAACACACTGACACCAGCCGCGTAATTTTTCCCACGCGAACGCTGTGAGCAATAATCAACTTCTACACATAAAAAGATGGACAACTACCAGCACCTCTCGCTGAAATATAGAAACAAAGAAAAGTGCTTTCTGTATTAGCTATAGAGGTCGGCAAAGCCAAAATGTCGCGTTTTGCCCCGTGTCTCATTTTGCCCCGCATTACCCGAATCAAGGCAACTGAAATGCGCACTATAAAAATTATTCGCAGCACTACATAGTGTTTACAATCACCGTTTAAAGCCAAATGATAAAACAAGTTTAGTAATTGCAGCCTACAATATGAACCGTAGACAAAAAGCGGCAAAAAATATGTCTGCGTGCGCCGGGTACTTAATTGAATAAATATAGGCGGTCGATAAGTAGCGCGGACGGCCCGAAAGGCAACACGAGGCAGCGAAAGTGAGAGGCAGTTAGACAAATTAGCGTTTTGTATGTGCATGAGTGCTTTTTATTGTCCTGTACGACAGTACAAAACAGCCGCTTTCTTAGCGCTGCGAAGAAACCGACTCAAGATCTGTTACCAGATAGCCTGCTCATCCACCCTCGTGAACGTCAAGTTCGGAAATCCGCCGAGATAAGATAGAGTCAGGTAACGTGGCGCAGGTGACTAGAAGGAGACATGCAACATACGGAAACGGGATTGTAATGAGATCGGGCTTGATTGGTCCGTACGCTTGTACACCCTCGCATCTTTGAAATATTATCGCGCGAGCGTTTACCCGAGAACATGGTAGCTCCTAATATTAAAGAGAAGTACGGAGATCTGCTGTACTACGCGCAAACGCACAGAGCACACTCCAAAGCGAGCACCGTCTGCTACGCTGATTGCTTAAAGATGCATGCATCCTGTCAGCGTTATATGCGCGATCATGTGTTCAGAAAAACCGTTGTGAGTCTGATAGTCGTATCGCTGATGTCGTTGCTTCTCGGCGATAGCAGACGCTACCCTATCCTGCGATCAACGATCGGGCGATATTGAAAAAATTGCAAGGTTCATGGACCAGTGAACTGCCAACTAGTCAGGGTTTGCTAAATCGCGTTATTTCGTTCTTGTCACCCACAGTACACGTAATACCAGCACGATTTGGTCTTGCACGCTGCATCTGGTACCTAAAGCAGTTCTGGCTACCACGCGATTAGTTATCTGAGATAGTGATTTCGAGTTCTCATTCCTAAACCCTATCCTACTTTGCAGTTCTTTGTTCGCGTTTGATTTGTTCGTGACTGTACATTCCTCCACGTGCACAGGATGGGCAAGCTGGAGCGCTACGACAGGAAGGACGTGACTGTCATGCTACCCACTGGCCACCACTGGAATGAGTACAGGTGGTTCTCGGTCTACTGTATGGACACAAGGCAGAGCTACGCTGACTTGAGCATCGACCCGTCGATTACTGAGAAGCTGCCCCTCTACGACCCCAGCTCGTCCGGTCCCCACTCGGCATCAGGTAAGCACGCTTAATTTTTTGGAGGTTCCAGGAAAGAAACCTGAGGGGGGGGGGGGGGGGGGTCTACTTAGAGTAATGCCCATGTCAAGCGGGCATGTTAAGTGAACTTATGGGGAGTACACTACTGCTAAACTTCGCTTTACCTCAAAAGTAAACCACTCAAGCCGGGTGTTACTCCCAGAACAGTATACTCCGATAAGAGTGCGTTCCTTGAAACGCCATTTCCTGCGTCTCGACACATGCATTTCACTTGGTATTCACTTGCAAAGCTTGTATAAAAGGCAGTTGCGACTCTTGGTGAAACGAAAATAACTTCGTTTTTATGTGGAATTCAACGTAATGCAATCATACATGCGTTGTTGTTGTTGTTGTTGTTGTTGTTGTTGTTGTTGTTGTTGTTGTTGTTGTTGTTTTCTGTTTCTTCAACATCTTCTAAAAACGCGCTCGCAGTCCACCCTCACTTCTTGTTTGCCACAAGTGTGCTAAACTTGCCCGCTTGGCGTGGCTGTTACTGTACACCCCAAATAAGCTTTCGCAAAGAGCCGTGATGAACTTCAGCCACACGATCAACCAACTCAGGTCGCGATGGCCCAGGTCACGGTCCGAGCTCCAAGCGTCCTAGACTGATACCTCTGCTAAACTATCTTTTCAAATAAAGACGTTTATTCTCTCCCTCTCTTTCAAAAAGACCAGAAAGGAGCCATAAGCAATAAGTCTAGGGCTAGTTAAACTCTCGATGTCTGATTCGTAAAACGAATGCCGTGAAGTTAGTTTACGTATGTATTCGTATTGCCTCGGCAAAGCTAATTGCGCTTGAGAGCGGACGTCAATCGCACCAAATGTAAATTGCGATTGGTTCGTTCTGGAAGAAATCATGTCGCCGTAACGAATTGTGGTTATTCTGTGTAGTGCTCACTTTCTCTATTTTCCTGTTTTATTGCGATGGGAATTATACGGACCCTCCGTCATGTTTTTAGCGTCACCTTGAAGTTCAGGACACCGTTCAAGTCGATAGCATCGCCCTGCGGGTCGTGTCTTCTATGTGCGAGGGAGAGCTTGCGAGCGCTGCCGTTGAACGCTGCTCAAGTAGAGAGTAAACACGCAGGCTGTATTTCCGAGAAACAGAAGCCAGAGAGGGGCTGCGTGCCTCTAGCACGAAATACGTACTTTTACCTTTCTACTTGGTTGCACACGATCGCTCGCGCAGTGTCTTAAAAGGGGATCACTAGACGCTCTGTACCTTTTTACGTGGTGTGCTATCATCGTGAAGCTCTCGTTCATGCCATAGAGTGCACAAATGTTACGAGGCTCACTGCAGCGGCCTCGTTTCCTAAGGGAGGGAACTTGTCGCCTTAACTACTCGAAAAACATTCCAATTTATTGTTATCAACCTCATCGCTTCGCCCTAGCGGCCAAACTATGACATTTTTTTTCAACCACCTCTTTCCATACCACTTATCAACAAAGTATAAACACCAAACCATTTATCTGGAGAACCTTTTTACATCCCCTCTCGCTTTCTTTCTCCGTATGTGCTTGACCTAGTCATATATGGTCGATTCGATAAGTCGCCCATCTCAGTAGTCCAGCTATTCCCGATGTAACGAAGATTCAATGGGCTCTATGAGTGTCTTGTCCCGGGACTTCCGGGCATGAAGACGCCGACAGTACTTAAACATGCCTTATTTCCATGTCAGCAGCATAATGGCAACAAAGAGTGCCGAAGGAAAACGCTTGGCGCCCAGCCGTGCGCCAAGCTCTTTTTTAAGGCGAAAGCCTTTAATGTCTCATGCTCACGTCCGTCCGGTGTCCGTCCGTCCGGTGTCCATCCGTCCGGTGTCCGTCCGGCGTCCGTCCGGCGTCCGTCCGTCCGTCCGGCGGTAGTGCTGGTGGTGTACGTCCTGACCACCCTTACTGCACATGCGCAAACCCTCCCCACGCACCTCCTCTCCTGCGCTTCCCCCTCTCTCTCCTCTAGGTATCCCTCCCGCCCGCGGCGTTTACACACCCATTGCGCATGCGCGTCCCCTCCCCCCTCTCTCCTCTAGGCATCCCTCCCGCGGCGCTTACACCCCCCATTGCGCATGCGCGTCCCCTGCCCCTCCCTCTCCTACGCTTCCCCCTCTCTCTCTTCTAGGCATCCCCCCCCGCGGCAACCACACCCGCAATGCGCATGCGCGTCCCCTCCCCCCTCTCTCCTCTCCTACGCTCCCCCTCTCTCGCCACGCAACGCCGACGCAGGCAGCGTCTGCTAGCGAGTTTCTTGGTTGAAAAAACCGACTGCTCGCGCTGCACAACCGTTCACTGGCCACCCCGTATATATGGCAATGGATCTTGACCTGCAAGGTGGTGCCGGTGGGAGATTTCTCCTGTGCGTTGTCGAACGATGAAAAATTCGCAGCGTGCGCGTTAACTAAAAGCGGACTGCGGGTCTCTGTGTCCAGTCCGAGTCTTCTGTCTCTCATTGCCCAGCAGCGATTGGGATGTTCCAGTAGGAAACAACCATCCATCACTGCGTGCTTTGCGCCCCCCAGGTTTCTCTCCTGTGCAACGCTGCGATGAGCGCCACCGTCAACGCCGCCGCCAGTGTAAGCGTTAGCGCCCGCTGCTTCGCATCTACACATGGTTCCCTTTAGCGGTGGATGGTGTAATCTTTAAGGCGAAAGCCTTTAATGTCTCATGCTCACGTCCGTCCGGTGTCCGTGCGACCTTCGTCCGGCGTCCGTCCGTCCGTCTGTCCGTCCGTCTGTCTGTCTGTTCGTCCATCCGTCCGTCCATCCATCCGTCTGTCCGTCCGTCCGTTGATCCGTCCATGTCCGTCCATCCGTCCATCCGAGCTCTGGCACTGAGCCAGGTGGCCGCCGAGATGCGCAGACGGACGCCGGTCGCGTCGGACTCTATAGCGCTCGCGCTTTGCCTGCGTAGCGTCGCTGTGACCAGAGTTTGCAATCATTCTGACCGACGCCGTCTCAATGGACCCAGGCGTTCACGGAATACACTTTCCAATTTACAAAGGGTCCGTCAACTTAAGAGCTGGAACGCGGATGGCGTTTGCACGATGCGCAAAGCGCGAGAAAATACTAACGCATGCGAACGGAGGAAGATGAGTCTCGCGTCTCGCTGCGATTCGCGGTAAAAAATTAAAGAAGAAAACACGCACCCATTAGGTTTGTGTCTTATGCCACTGAGAGTGTAAAAAAAAAGACATGGCATAATCAGTGGAATGGCCACATGCTTTCGCCGAACACACTTTGGAATGTACAAAGTGTCCTGCAATTTTTTATTGTCATAATGGGCGAGGGTGTTGCCATATGGGTCGCGTGACAAATATCGCGCGAGCACACGTGTACAGATATGCGACAATAGTTTCAACCAGAGAGTTGGTTCGTATTCGCCCCCCTTTGTCCCATACGCCTCGGCACTGATTCGTCGCATTGTTCGTGTCCTGGCACTACATTTTCCCAAGGAAGCTTCGTTTCAGAATAACTTGCAGTAGCTAATGCTCTACCTCAACTAATTCATTCCAAGTCACCTGGAGGTTCACCGTGCAGATTTATATCCAGTTGGCTGAACCCGAACCCAAACGTAAACCTGAACGCCGGTACAAGCGGCTGCACAAATGGGACCCAGAAATGAAGTTCCGTATGCCTCACAAGCTAAAGCGAAGCATCATGTGCATGATTCACCGCATTCGTCTCGGTGTGGCATTAACGAGACGTTATGCCCACTTGATCGGCTGCAGTGACACAGGTCCCGATTGCAGCCACTGTCAGTTGCCAGAAACACTCCAACATATATTTCGCACCTGTCCAGTGTACGCAAGAGAACGTCAGAAACTGATCTCTTCGATTGGAAGATATCTTGGTAGACCATTAACCGATGAGGTAGTGCTACCTCCTTGGCCTGACGTCAGCAGCGCAAATGTGGTTATAGGAGACGTCATAGCATTCTTACAAGCCACTGGACTGGATGCATGTCTTTAGATTTGCCCCAGCGTAACAGGACTATATTCTCATCTCCCTGCCTTACCATCGTCATTCATCACTCTTTTGATCCCCTGTCCCCTTTCCCCAGTGTAGAGTAGCAGGCCAGAGCAACCTGTAGCTCAGGCCGACCTCTCTGCCTTGCTGTAAATAAATTATCTTTCTCTCTTTCTGTCTTTATATCCAGTTACAGAACAGACAACTTCATCGAGATGGTTAATAATGATCCATCATTGTACGTAGAGCAAAACTTTACGACGGATGCAGAAAAGAAAAAAAAAACAAATGTGGTTGATGACAACTGTTGTGGTTGGCGACAAGCGAGTGTGGTTTCTCCTTTCTGCATCTGGCCTTCGTATTATGTTGCGCTACCTACAATTGCAGTTAACGAAGCCCAGATCATTCAACAATTACCATAAAGCTAACATAAAGCTCGTATATTCGGCGGTTTGTAAATTGATTGATTCTAGGCTTGTAAATTTCGGTGTTTCAAGCATATGTTGTTGCTTACACTGACGCAGGTTCGGTGTACGACCCCCCTCTCGGCGCTCTCTACGTTTGCTATGAGCCTCGTCGTGCTGCTGGCAGCTGTCGCATTCCAGCGATGAAACGGTGAGTTTGCTTCTTCGTGTTTCTTCTTTAACCCATATATGCCCGGTTTCCTACATATAGGACGCTTCTTTCATGCACTCTGACACCGCTATTTCTTTAGCTGATGACTAGCGCCACCTACGGCACATCAAGCAGGTCTCATTCTCAACGTGTGCAAGCTTACACATCGCTTGCTTTTCATGCTGCCACGTGCCGACCGCTTTCTCCGGGCAAGCGCGTGCTTTGTGATGAAAAATGTCATGGAGAGGAAGCGACCACATTGTTGTCCCTCAGAGTAAGCAGACAAAGTGCGATCACTGCCATGAGAAGACAACCACTCGCTGTGAGAAGTGCAATGTCGGTGTGCACGTGAAACGCTTCAAGGCTTACCACACCCGCACATAGCACCCTTAATGTCCAGTGTCCTACATGTAGGACGGCTTGAAGAGCAGTGTTGCGTTTACCTGGCAGTAAATAAAAAACTTGTGCTTTCTTTTGAAGGTAGAAGTCCACTTTTTTGTGAAAAAAAAAATTATTTGTTTTGTCATTTTTTTCTGAGTTTGGGCATATATGGGTTAATACTACTGCGAAGCTGTCTACGGCTAGGTCATGGCTGATCGCTTCAACGGCAAAAACGACGATCGGAACAATAATCCTCGCCCACTCCTCACCCGCTCGCCACCGCCGATGCCTCATTCACAAGTGTCGCGATACGCGGCGGTGGCACTTCCCACCAATCACTGTGCTCCCTTTCTCTGGTGACGTAGAGATGGCGCTAGCGCTGTTATCAACCGTTTCCCTTTGAACACGCTACGGGACGGACGCGAGTAGTTCGCTCGTAGGAAGAAGAGCGGCAATTGAAGGAAAATGACTTCTATTTATTTATTTATTTATTTATTTATTTATTTATTTATTTATTTATTTGTACAAGTATCTGCAGCGCCACGAGGGCATTATTAAAAGGGACGAGGGTATTAATTCGAGGGCATTATTGTGCGAAGCTAAGTACATGCTAATGAGATTTCTGTTTCAAAATTTAAAGGGACCCTGAAACGGTTATTTGAAGCTTTGTCAGCGTTTAGTCTAGAGCATCATCGAACCATTGGCACCACAAATTTCGCTGCACGCCGTGTACCAAGGCGGCTACGGCCAATTATATCATACCCTCCTTCTTACCCCTGCCTTGCCTCCTCAACTCATGATACACGCTGGCATCGCTGGCGATCGCAGAGCTCATGTGAGCACACTCGATGATTTGAGCTTCGCCCAGTGATGACCTCCGAGACTGCACGCCGACAGGTTGCGTGCATCTCGGAGACCATAGCCCCAGTGCGCCCGGCAGCACGCACGCCGTCTGGCAACAGAGACATCGCGGAGGGGTTGATATCTGCTCCGACAGGTGCCGCCACCCTACCAGCCAATTTTTCGTGCGCGCACACCGCAGCCAATCAGATCGTGCGCAGACTGCGTGTCATACTGGGGAGGGGCGGTTGAAAACGCGTTGGGCTGAGCCGCAGTGATCTGCAGCGATTCGCAGCTTTATAGCGTTGTAATCAATTACACAGTGTACGCAGAGAGCTTAAATTAGTCTGTAAATGAGCCTTAGGACTTGGTCTATTGGCTCAATGTGTTTGTACAAAATCGTCAAAACGGTTTCAGGGTCCCTTTAAGAGCCACAGAAGTGAAACAATAAATCAAGTTATATTGATGAATTTTACTCTGTAAACACTAATGCCGTTTATTTCGCAGTCATAGGCACATTAATACAGGAGAAAATCAGTCAAAGTTTCATATTAAATTCTAAAAAGACGCGGCGTGCAAACAAGGACACAAGAAGGAAGTCGGGACACCAAAAAAAACCGCCAGGCCTGCCAGAACGCGCACCATAGCCACAGCGAAAGCTGGGAGAGCGGCCTTTAGCCTTTTTTAAACACTCTTGGCGCAACTACTACAAGCCCATTTGCATGGTACCCACTACGCCATAAATCGTCATAATTTTTGTGTAGTGGGGAAGCGTCTACTATGCCATTCTTCGTCATTCTTCAGAAAAGCGCGCGGTCCGCTACACTCTTGTAACGAATTATGTGCACTTTGTTGATGCTGTGGCTGACGACGATGGAGAATTATGCCTCAGGCTTTTGTAATGGGTTGGAGCATTGAACGACCCACTCGTTACGCAATTCGCATTGTGTGACGCCTGGTTCTTACTTTACGGCTCTAAAATGCTTTACAACACACGTTAACGCTATTCCTTACCCGAAATGAAGCCTGCGTAGGGTCAGTTTGCACCGCAGTTTCAAGCAGTGGCGTAGCTCAGTGGTAGAGCGCTGGGCTGCCACGCAGAGGACCCGGGTGTGATTCCCATTCTGTCACAGGTGTTTTTTTATTTAGTTAGTGTTTTTCTTATTCGTGCGATATTGGTTACGGACACCGGCGGCGGCGGCGGACAACTACGGCGCAGAAACGACCCTTGTTTTCTTGCGTCCGTGCTTGCACGCCCTGTCTTTTTAGAATGAACGCGTACCAACTAGCCCAGCTTTCTGTTATTCGAAGCTTCATTTCTAAACTTCGCGCCAAAATCTCCCCGCGTGACGTCACGAATTTTAAAGCAATAGAGTTAATATACTGACTCTAGAGGAAAAGCTCCCCATAGGGCCCATGCATTAAAACCTATAACCGCTCGGGAGCCGCCATGATGGAACGATACTCGGCTTTCAGGTGACGTTAACTCGCACTCGCCACTGCATGCTGCAACAACCCCTGGCATTTTTTCTTGTTTCATGGCTCTCTATTGCATCGCAGTCAGAGACTGTCACATAAATTCGAGTTTTTAGCTCGTAGCAACAAAAAAACACATACGAGGAGCCGGCGCAATCGGCCGCACGCTGCGCGGCAACGCTCAGAAATGTTGACACGAGACAAGGATGGTGGCGCCATCTAGTAAACAAACCTGCAAACGCTCTTTTTCGCGTGCAGTAAATTGCATAAGTGGCTGTTGTATCTTTCCTAAAAGTAGTTGATATGAACATCAAACAATTTTCGTTCGTTTATAATACGTAAACACGCTTGTTTACTATTTTTATTGCGAGAATTTGAGTGTTTTCAAAAGCCATATTTAGCGCTTCTGTAAAAAACTGTAATGGCAACAGTGACAACGTTCCAAGATGTCGCTGCTCGCGTGGTTATAGCTTTAGCGGCCCAGCTTTTCCTCTAGAGTCTGTTATATTAACTCTATGTTTAAAGCCAATTTTTTCGTATTGTGGCGACATTGGCCCAACGAAATTCATTGAAACTTGGTGTGTTAAGTCTCTGACCCCCCCTCAGAGGACAATTCACTTAATTTTTTACCTCTTATGGACTACGTAGGAACTAGCAGACGCCGTCAAAATCTATGACGTCACGGTGATTGGCGTGGGAATGTCAAGATGGCGTCTCCACGCGCATTTTGTTTTTGCGTATTTTCTCGCTCGCCAATCGTCTACTCGCGTTAAGCGTCGTGATTTTGGCATTACGAAACAGTACTTTACTAATACGAAAAAAAAAATCGTATTCTCTTTAGTGTCCCTGTAAAACCAATTATTAGGTGTTTTGTTTCAATAAGGAAGGATTGCGCCAAAAACACAGCACATCAACGAAAGAGATGACGACAGCTGCGCAAACATGCAACTGTTTTATTCACACCTTCAGCGAGTGAATATATAGGACTGATAGAGGGCAAAAAAACGAGAGAGAATGGACCGCCACGCAGGTGTCGTCGTCTCTTTCGTTGATGTGCTGTGTTTTTTGCGCAATCCTTCCTTATTGAAAGAATGCACCAACTAGCCTCCAAACGTGTGCTACTAAATTATTAGGTGGCGCACCAACTGACATCGACACTACCGTGAACGTCAGGCTGCAGTACCAATACCAGTATGGCTAGTTGTGATGACATCAGTTATCAAAACGTACCAGATGTCTGCTGGTGCGTAACCAAAGGAAGCCACGGAGCGGAGGTGCCGTGTAAACGTCACGATGCCTTGATCGAGCACGTGACGAGAACTTACACGGTGTCGTGACGTCAGGGTGCAGTAGGAACCAAAATTAGCCGGTAAAATTATGTTGTAATTATTTCTTCAGTGCCCACTCACGTTTGCCAGTACATTTTCCTGGCTATCGAGGGTTTTTCCTTTCATTTGGTGCAAAAAAAGCGGCAACTTGAAATATTTTCGTGTCAGTACCTCTTTTATATCGCTGTCTCGGCACGCAAAACCCTGTAAACCATTTTAAATTTTAATTTACCGCTTATATTTCACCTCCGTGCGCTGCATTTCATGTGATATCAACAAGTGAGCGGTGGTGTGTGCAAATAGCATGATGGAAAATAAAACAAAAAAGGCATCGATCGGCATAAATTATCTTTTGAAGTTTGGCGCAAGCCATGAATGTAATTCATGCCTGTATATTGTATCGTTTCTTAAGGTGAGCTTATTGATGGGATGATTGATCGTGATGTGTTGACTGTAGCGCCCAGTCAGAGCAATTGGGTAGCTATACATCTTCAACGATTATATAAGCCATTGCCAATATTGAATAGCAACTCATACTCCTTCACACCCTAATAGAACAGCGGTCTCTCGTTCCAGGGACCTACCATCGCGTGAAGACTTGGGGACGTCGGCTGCTTTCAATGGTAATGTATGTCTAGGATGTTACACACTGTTGCATTACATATAATCAGTCTTCAATTGCGTGCCAGTTTTACAAGTTAAAACTACTGTGCAGAGTCACATCGTCGACTGCACCACCATTGAGGTCAGAGTAGACCTCACTGCAATATGCAATGTGGGAAATCCAGCTTGAGAGCGCGAAGAGTCCGCATCTATCACCCTAAAGTTAAACTCTCTCCTGAACACCAATGCATTGCTGGAAAGACATCTTTTAGGGGCTATGTAGGCTGTTTTATATCAACATATGAATGCCCTAGGACTTCTTTTATTATTTTTTTCATTAATTTTTTTGCTGTCGCCCCGAGGCACCCGCTGGCGCCGTTAACATTTTCGTTGCTGTTCCCTTCGTCTTTCCTCGTAGGCTCGTTGTCCTTGCAGAGTCCTGACCTCGGTAGTAACAAATACAAGTCGTTAGAGTGGCTCAGATAGCTTAACATTTCGCGATACGAGGTGAACAACTGTCGCGGCAATAGTGCACTTCATGTTAGCCATTGCGTGTTTCACATAACGACAATAGGTGCTTGTGCACTTAATGTCGTTGTGTAATTGTAATTGTGCTTCATAGTATTTGAAATCTTTTTTAATGTGCGTCCAATGAATACCCTGAAAGAAAAAGAAAAGACATTCATTCTTTATTGTGAGGTATGAAAGAATAATGCCTCAGCCCGCACCATAAGAATATAGCAGGCAATGCCAATTAGAAAATAAAAATGAACAGGGCAGAGCCAAGTGAACTTTTGACGAGGAAGGAGAAGGGGACGCCAACCCCCCACCAAACCGGGAGGAGGGGGGGGGGGTACTTTTCTGTGTTTACAATGGCATTCTCGCTGCTAACATATTTCTACGAGTTTAATCTTCCGCTGATGAATCCTTGCGATCGGTAGTTAGAACTGGACGCTGCTGCTTGTAATTCGGCAGTGCTTGAGCTCCTTAGTGTTGTCTTCCTGGAGTCTCTTGCTTGTGTTCTTTTCTGTGGCAGTAGGCTGTTGATTGTTGGTTTTAACTTCATCTCTTACGGACTGAGTGCTCTGAAAAATAAGGAACTTTTGATTACTGCCCCCCCCCCCCCCCCCACCCCATTAGTGTCAAGTTGGTTTGAATGTGAGTTGTGTTACTTGACCTTAGTAGCAGAAAAGCTTCAGATACATGCCTTCGGAACGTGGAGCCCCGTGCTCGCACAATAGCAGCGGTGGCAAATATTTTTGCACTGGGATGCTTTAGTTTCTTCCGCCACTCCATAGACAGCGCCAGGTGTTGTCTTTCAATGCTTCGAACTTCTTCCATCCACATTAGTTATTCCGCTCCTTCCTATAGGGCACTGGGAGTTATGCCGCGCGGACGCCATGAAATCCCGGATCCTAGCCGTAGACAGCTTCAAAAAGGTTTCACGATTTAGAGTACTATGTACGCAACTAGTACATTGAGTTTCCTACAATATCTACTAGAGGGAACTCTGGCGCTAGTGTCTATGAGAGCTGCAACGCACGGCGCTTCTTCAGCCAGCATGGGAATGATGGGTAGTGCACGGATTTGTCTAAGCTTCGTTCTTTCGGCTCCGTTTGGCTCCGTGTGGCCTTCAGATGCTTGGTCGCAAGATGAAGTTCAGCAAACGTTCAGCCGTTCCACATCACCACCTTGACCTTTTAGGCTCGCCGATTCAAATCGGGTCACGAAGTTCACAGCAATACATTCTTTTATCCCAAAGAAACGCCAAATCACAGCAGTAGGCAAAGCTACAACTGCGTTCGAAGATATAACCACGAATATTAGGCAAATGCGTGTACACTCTAAGAAAACAAAAAGAGTCATTTGACTCCTTTCGGGTAGTCCTGACGTGCCGCGTATATGACTCTCTTAAAAGAGGCACGTTGACTGAGAAGAGAGTCACACGACTCTCTTCTGACTCTCAGTAGAGAGTCATGTGACCCACAAGATAGTCAATGTGCTTCTCTAAAGAGAGTCATACACGTACGTGGCAAGTCAGGACTACCTGAAAGGAGTCAAAGGACTCTTCTTTTTCTTAGAGTGTACAACCCATCATTCCCACGGTGGCTGAACGATCGTAGCGCCAGAGTTCCCTCTATTAAATATTGGTAAAATCTACGCTCAACTACGAATGAACCCACCTAAAGGTGAATAAATTTTTCCGCGTTTAGAAGTAGTTTATTACGCCGTAATACGCAATTAACACTTAGACACAGTGTCTGTACAACAAGGACAGTAACACGTCGCGGTCAACCCAACACTAATAATTTCGAGCTCTCGACGTGCGCGTGCGCTTCACCAATGGAAGCGCTAGTAGGCGGCGGAAGAGGAGGAGAAGCTTGGGGCGCGCTCACGTTCCGGGACACGCGCTCGCGGTGCACAGCGGTCAGTTCGGTCCGGACTGCAGGCAGTAGAGGTGTCCTTCCTGTGCTTAGAAAAAGATTTCTTCATTGTGTTTAGAAAAAGTTTATTTCTTCGTGGTACGTAGCCAATAATTGGAAACATTGTATATACAAGGACAGTAATGAACACACAAACGATTAGCACAATATACATGAAACGTTATCACAAAAATGTCCAAGTCCACAGGATGTCTGTAATACATGCTACTATGGACTAACACACACACACACACTTATCACAACATACACAATTTACATGACGATATATGTACACAATATACATAACTTCACCAGTACGCAAGTATATATGTACATCGGATGTTATGGCGCAGGCTATTTACATAATATCGAAGTGATGGCATGAAATTTTTATGTACAAGAACCCCCACGGATACGGGGACAACACCTGCCGACATATATACACACACCGAAAGGTAAATACATACACATTATGTACATGTGGCAAGCACTGTCTGATGACCTGGCTACAAGAAAAAGAAGCTACACACGTCCATTGACCACCGATAGGAAACGGCATGACCACTGCCGTAGGAATTCTTCTTCCCCGAGGAAGAACAGTTCCTCTGACAAGAAAGACAACAGCTCCGAGTACAAGCGTTCGAAAATAGGAAACAAAGCCCGGCGGCAGTGACCCGCTGCAACGGCTTCACATCTGTTTCGCCACAAACAAACAGCTCCCGCGGCAATTAGAAGGCGTGCGAAGCGACTACGTGAGCATCGACCAGAAGTGACAAAACGATGAACTCCTAGGCCACGGAAACCTGTGTTCACGGCTCCGAGGGATTCGGCAGACCACTGTACCCGAGACCACAACCTCAATAGCCTCGCTGCATAATCTTTGTGGTTGATCCGGGTGCCTATAGGCCGGTTTCTAAAGTTTCACGAGGCATTCACAACATTTCCAGGAAAACCGAGTAGAAGTGTAAGTCATTTGAGCGCAAGCGCATTTTCTTTAATTCAACGTGCGCATTACATTCCATTTTGTCTGGGCCCGTCTCAAAAAAACTGAAGGACACTTTGTACATTCCAAAGTGTGTTCGGCGAAAGCGTGTGGCCATTCCACTGACGGAAAGACTGACGGACGGACAGACGGACATCCGGACGGACGGACGGACATCCGGACGGACATCCGGACGGACGGACGGACGGACGGACGGACATCCGGATGGACGGATGGACAGACGGACATCCGGACGGACGGACGGACATCCGGACGGACGGACGGACAGACGGACATCCGGATGGACGGACGGACAGACGGACATCCGGACGGACGGACGGACGGACAGACGGACATCCGGGCGGACGCACAGACGGACATCCAAACGGACGGACAGACGGACATCCGGACGGACGGACGCACAGACGGACATCCGGATGGACGGACGGATAGTCGGACATCCGGACGGACGGACGGACAGACGGACATCCGGACGGACGGACGGGCAGACGGACATCCGGACGGACGGACGGACGGACGGACGGACGGACGGACAGACGGACATCCGGACGGACGGACGGGCAGACGGACATCCGGACGGACGGACGGACGGACGGACGGACGGACAGACGGACATCCGGACGGACGCACGGACGGACGGACAGACGGACATCCGGACGGACGGACAGACGGACATCCGGACGGACGGACGGACGGACGGACAGACAGACAGACAGACAGACAGACAGACAGACAGACAGACGGACGGACATCCGGACGGACGGACATCCGGACGGACGGACGAACGGACGGACGGACGGGCGGACGGACCGACGGACGGACATCCGGACGGACGGACAGACGGACATCCGGACGGACGGACGGACGAACATCCGGACGGACGGACAGGCGGACATCCGGACGGACAGACGGACAGGCGGACATCCGGACGGACAGACGGACATCCGGACGGACGGACGGACGGACAAACGGACATCCGGACGGACAGACGGACATCCGGACGGACGGACGGACATCCAAACGGACGGACATCCGGGCTGACGGACGGACATCCAAACGGACGGACGGACAGACGGACATCCGGACGGACGGACGGATGGACATCCGGACGGACGGATGAATGCCGGACGGATGGACACCGGACGGACGGACACCGGACGGACGGACACCGGACGGACGGACACCGGACGGACGTGAGCATGAGACATTAAAGGCTTTCGCCTTAATATTGCTTGTTTCATCCGCTTCGCTGTGCGTTCTGGCGCTGCAGTCACACGGGATAACTCCAAGCACGTACTCGCATGGCCGGCCGTGCTGGAATGCGAGAAACCACCGAAGGATATTATGGCGCTAGCGCCAAATGATGTTATATTTTCAACAGTGCAGCTGTTTCTTCCTGCCCTTGGTTGTAACCTGGCAACAGAAAATTATCATCATCATGAACGAGCACGCGCTATGTCCGTCCTCTCATTCCGCTTCTTCATCTTCTGCTTCGTTCCCGGAGCATGTGCAAAGATTTGTCCGGCGTGGGGATGGGATAACTCTGATGTGTGACGAACAAGCACAGTGAGACAGATAGAAAGAGAGAGATAAATTCTAGGCGACACGAATTTTTCGACGAGGCAGGATTTCAACCCGCGTACCAACGATGCGAAGGCGAGTATCATAAGTGGTCGTCTATGCAGGCACGCTAGCTGAGATATAACATAGCCTTGTCCAGCGTTGTATACAAAGGAAAGGGGAAGTGAGGGTGAGCAGGAGAACCGCGAGTTTGTGGAGGGGTAAAGGAGGAGGGGGGGGGCAGTAAACCATAGCATAGAAAGCAAGAGAGACAGAGAAACGGAGAGAAAAAGTTGAAGAAAAGCAGAAAGAGAAAAAAAAGACAGAAAATTAAAGGGGAATGAAATCGACAGCCTATCAATAATTGATCACTAGCTAATAAATTTCTGGACTTACAAATGTCTCGACATGCACGGTAATGCATAGTATACTATGCATTACCGATCGATGTAAATCGATGATTATTCAGTAACCAATACATTCTTGGTAATAAGTTAGCATTGCTCAGGTGAGCATGGGCATACATAATGTAAGGGAAATCGATAGCTAATCAATACCTTTCCAGAAGTTTGCCTTGGCTACATGGCGCCGCGCAAAATCGCGCGAAAAATTCCCGCCACTGCATAACCTTCCGACCCACTGCATAACCTGCATAACCCACTGCATAACCTTTGCGCTGTGTTTATACTTGTCTTTTTTAACGCGATAGCGTTAAAGAGCTCGTTTCGCAGAAATTCCGGCGTCGGCGTCGGTGTCGGCGTCGTTGGTTGTGAGCGAAAAATCATCATCTTGTCCGTGACCGAAAAATCGAGAAAGATGCAAATAAAATAATAATAAACATTTTCGGGTCCGAGTGAGGATCGAACCCGGGTCGTCTGCGTGGCAAGCAGGTGTTCTACCCCACAGTCATGCCTCTGCCTGGAAATACTGTGAAAATAACTTCCTCTGCTTGGAAATGCAGTGAAAATAACTTCCATGCTTCGCAAACGCAAGCGTCCTTTATATAGGCGTCGCAGTATAACATGTAATATCCCAGGAATATTGCGTGGTACAAGCGTACATTACCATCAGGCGTCAGAATATGTGACTATCATAACGACTTCATAGTTTAAAGCCAGCCACCCATTACAAACGGCACACACCTTACTGCGCGTATTCCCTTAACACCACGTAGTGGGTACATTGCAAGTTCGAAAACATTTCCCACATTTGCCGCGCATAATTGCTCCTGGTTTAAAGCATACTACCCATTACATAGTATGCACTAAGTGATTGAAGTACGCAGTAGGGACGGGATATCGCTATCGCGTTCAACTCTTAAAGGCGAAGCTTAAGGGTCCCCCAATTTTTGTCCGTGTTTTTGTCGCGCAATTACTTTGATGTCATGGATCACCAACTAGCACAAAATGCTGCTCTTATTAACTTCGGAAGCGCACAGGGTGTGCGCGTGTGCATCTGAGCAAGCACTTCGTCTAGCCGCCTTCTACATCTCGATTCACTCAGCACCGCTGCGTAGGTGGAGCTAAAACCATAACGTGAACGTCGGTATAAAAGAGCGGCGATAGCAAATCGATAATCGATTAATAAGCAAGAAATGCTACACAATGCTTCGTTGAGCTTAGCCCTGCCCAAGATGTCTAGCCGAGGAGTTACTTGGTAACATAGGTCGGCAAACTCACTCATGAGTCGACTCACTCGGACTCACTCAGACGCAAATCGAGCCGCGAGTCTGAGTCTGAGTGATTCCGGGTGAGTAATATTTCGGTGAGTTTGAGTGTGAGTGAGTCCGATAGAGGAAAATTTTAGTGAGTGTGAGTCCGAGTGAGTGCGGTTGAGGAAAACATTGGTGAGTGTGAGTCCGAGTGAGCCCTAAGGGCGAGGTATGTTCCATGAGTGAGTCTGAGTGAGCTGTAATTTTTTTTGCCGACCTATGCTTGGTAATGCTTCGCAAAAATTCCTCCGCTCATTTAGTGTCAGTGTATACTGAGGATGCCACCCGCATAGGTGGCGAAACGTATATGTAATTTTGTTAAATTTTTGTTGTGTTAAGTCGGAGTAAATCTTTTAGATTCATTCCTTGCAAATGTGTAGCGGGTTGCTCGCTTCTCCGCAGAATGACGAATGATGACTTAGTGGGTGCTTTCCAACTTGACAAAAATTATAATTTATGGCGTAGTGGGTACCATGCAAGTGCACTTGTATTAGTGGCCCCAAAAGAGCTAAGCACGGGCTCTATTAATGCCGTTCTTGCTTTCGCTGCCACTGTGCTGCACTTAGTTCGAGCCTGGCGGGGGCGTAGCCAGAAATTTTTTTCCGGGGTGGCACCACCTTGATTTGGCGGGAGGGGGTCACCTCCTTGAAATGGTCATTTTTCGCTCTGTATGCCATGGCCAAAAAAACTTCGGGGGGGGGGCACACCCCGGTGTGCCACCCCCTTGCTACGCCACTGGGGCCTGGAGTTTTTTCGCTTATTCGGTGGCATACTTATCGTACTTTATTAAGTTGACATCGAACACCATCGTTGAATGATGCGATATGAATGATGGGTTAGTAAGTCTGTACCCATATCATCCGGTAATTGGTGGCCCGACTTTTACGTATCAATTATGTGCGTAGGCCATTGATACATCTCGCACTACATGTAAATATTCTCTTCAAGCACACAAATACCAGGCTACGAAGCAGCCACTCGAAACAAACTTGAATATCGGGCCATCAGCTATCCGAAGTCCCCACCAAGCGTGCTTAAATATCATTTTCGAGCTAATACCTAGTCATGATAATACTTTCGTAATCTCTAGGTACAGTCACCGACAATATGTTCATAAAGTCATACCTTGTGGCCACACGGCTGGCTTTCCGCCGGGGAATGGCCAAGATGGGCACTTTACTTCGCATATACAGAAAAAAAAGAAAAGACAAGGTTGTGTATACCACAACGTCCCACAAAGGCATGTACAATTCTTATCCGATCACCTAACACATCTTGTCGTTTCTTTATTTAACTATAGATGTCGCTGTAGCCACAGTAACACTTGAAACTTGAAACGAACAACGCTGTCAACGTTCTAGGTCTTTCGTACAATCTCCTTGACTTAGCGCGATCGCAGAGCGAGGCGAATCGCCTGACGGAGTTATCAATAAGCTAACACCAATTACGTTGAAACAGCTGCCTGATAATTTAAATTAATTTAAGGGATTTTATATGCCAGACACACTGTGTGATTACGCTGCACGCGTTGTAGCCGTGCGATCCAGACGCATTTCGAGGCGCATAGGTTTTTGTAACGTTCTCTTAAGTTTAAGCACACAGATATTATTGCATTTCGCCCCTATAAAAATGCAGATGCCACGACCTGAACCGTTTACCAATAAATAGCCTTACCCTTCTGTGGATTATCTAGATGCGTGATTCTGAGACTAGTGACATTGCGACTGCAATATGCGCTGACCTGTTTTCGCACCGTAAAGTTCTAATACTTAAAGGAACCCGCTACGTGAACTTCTTGTCATTGACTCACAATGTGCTGCACAAGGATTACGTTTTTTTTTTTTTTCTGTATACACAGCCGGATTTTCAGCCTAGGGAAACATCTCGGGAAAGGAAAGTGTAAAAGCCGTTTCAGCGAAACAACAAGCCAAATAAAGAGCTAGGGTTCCTAAGCTTGCATTTAGAGGTTACCGCGCTCTTTCTCACGCCTTACTGCCGAATACGTTATTGAAATGTCGAACGTTGCACGCAGGTTCCCGTGTACCATGGACCGCGTTCGTGCAAGCAACCAGCCATCATTTGCAGCTGAGTGATGAACCTGTAGTTCAAGACGCATCATGGACAGCTTGCACATACGAGACGGACTGTGTTGTTGCTTATTGATTTGTGCTGCCGCGAATAAAATGCTCTCATTGAGAGCGTATTTTTTTTAAGTATACTGTGTCATGGTAACTATCTTGCTTGCAGTCATCGCTGCATATGGCTTGAGGCCAACCTATAGGGAGATGCGACCAGAGTTGGCAGTCCCGCTTAAAATCAGCGGACTTGCGCTCCTTTTTTTTTTTCTTTTTTCATCTTTTTGTTTCTTTTGCCGAGTCGCTTGTAGAATTTTCCGGTCGCTTGTCGAGTTTGCTTGTTTGTTTGTTTGTTTGTTTGCTTGTTTGTTTGTTTTGTTTGTTTTTTTTTTTGGGGGGGGGGGGGGTGCGAAGGGGGGGCTTATTTGCATTTTTCCAGCAAATATAGTTATTTTAGTGATCATCACATTCAGCAGTGCGTGTTTGTCGTTCATTAATAGCGTGTTTGTCGATGACATTAAGTAGTTGAGTGTATAGGCGTGTGCAGGGTTCCCCATCAGGGGCGGCGCAGATTCATCGCAGCGCCCCCCATCCCCCGTCCTACTAAGTTAAGGTATGAGGCAGGCTTTGCGCCCTCCCCCCCCCCCCCCCTGACCCCCCCTACCCCGTGCGCAAGCCTATGGTTGAGTGTTGAAGTCAAACATACGTTGGGGGGAATCAACAACTAACGTTAGTAATGCGCTGGCTAACGTGCCTTCAACCGAGTGGAGAATGTTCTGGAGACAATGTTGAAAAGTAGCTATGTGCTTTCGTTCATTGTTGCGCATATTTTCACTGTACAAAGGAATTAGGTAATTTTTAAACTCTCCTTCATATTTGAGTGAGAGTTTATTAATCATAATTAAAAATATTTTCAAGAATGGGAAAATTCATTGTTTGCGCTTCTTTTGGGCTTCTTTTGTGATGAGTATTCGCTTGTTTGCTCGGTAGCATCTGGCAACACTGGATGCGACTCAAGTCAGATCTATATCTGTAAACTACTGCACAGCGACTGGCGGGTGGACAACAACTTTTGAAGCATCAATGCCGCCGCGGTTTTGTATAATCATTACCAAAGCTCAGTTAGAGCCCTTGGACTTCATTTAGTCATCACGAGTCTCAAGCTGCTATCAACGCTGCTGTCCCATTAGCTGCATGTTTAGGAGACGACTTATAGTATTAGCGTCCCTTGAAAACACAAGTATCAAACGTTCTTTATTTTTAACCTTGGAATCATGTCATTAGGCATAGTATTTATCTGTGTCATAAATATGCATAAAAATTTGCTTCATGTACGAAGTCTAACGGCGGGCAGTGGAACGGTCAGCGCATCCAGCGAACCAGGTCGGCCAGGCCTGAGGCCTGTTTCACGGAGGCGGCGAAGACGGCTTAAATGCAGTCCTGTACAAGTTCAGATCAAGCACGTAGCTGTCACATGGCTAATTGGGGCGTCACAAAATGAGCACGGTGCACAATTGCAGGGTGTATAAGCCACTGATTATGAGCTAGAACACCCTGTACGCTCTCTACACTCTTAGTCAAATTCTTGCTAGAATACACGCCTGCAGGCAGGAAATCCAGTCAAATTATGGTCGCTTCTAGTCAGTTCGTTACGCGGCTCCATAGCCGTGTCCCAGAGGAAGCGGCCCTACTCTAAGTGGCCTTCATAAAAGCCGCGACGATGCTTAGCCGTGATATTAAGTCAAAGGACACCCTGTGCGATCTCATACAATTCGAACAGTGGGTGCGTGTTTCCACCAATCAGGAATCACCATAATCATCATTCTTCACTACGTGCATCTAGAACACACAAGGAGCTGCATACTTATCCACTGTAGTGGGTATGGGCCATACATCAGGAATAAGAACGCCATATGCTCTCTGCCGGATCTAGTTCGCGACATGTTGTCGTCAATCACGTCAAGTGTGCCTGACGCCATGGCCCGCCGGCTAATCCAAGTGAGCCTCCTGCTCTGCGCTGGCCCGCCAGGTACGTTTCCTTTATTATTCCACCCACCTTCTCTGAAACAGTGTGAGAAGTTCGCGATGGAAAATCAAGAACAAGATGAATGAGGCCTCTGTAAGCATAGCGTAATGCTTGTTTGTTGTTCCTATTGTTCTATACGCAATGACGTCGTCGTTGTGCTTCCACTATTTATCTCGCGAGTGTCCTTTATTCGGCAAGACATAATACTTCCTTGGGGCTGCCTGTTTTGGCGATGTCTTTTGTTCCTTAGCTGTCGTCGTGACCATTGTCGATGTGAATACCCTAGTAATGCAAGACTTTTCTTTACATTAACAGTCCTGTGAAAAGTGTAGCTGTTAAAGAGAATAAGGAACTAAAATTAGTTAAATAAATCAGACTTCAAGTAAACAACAATACTCATTTGTGGGATTTTTTCGTGCCAGAAACATGACATGATTATGCATGACGCACGCCGAACACGAGGGCTCCGGAGATTTCGACAATCTGGACTGCTTAACGTGCGTTGACATCACGCAGTACACGGGCGTCAAACTTTTCGCTTCCAGTGAAATGCGGTCGCTGCGGCCTTAATTGAACCCGCGTCCACCAGGAAAGCTGGCGAACACCATCACCGCTGTACCATCGCTGTGGGCAACACGACAGCACAGACCACAAGATAATATTACCAACTCCACCCTGCCAGGAGCGTTCTCGCGACCTGAATCATAACGCCATAGGCACTTAGCTGTCGCTCGTTTTATGAATTCTGCCGACATTTCAAGGGCCAGTTCATTGACTACCAAGGTGACTACAAGAAGCAGCTGAGGTTACTAAAACGGTAGAGTTTTTCAATGGCTTCGCAGAAGAGAACCCGCTAAATATTACGACTTCATCTCTGTAAGCTTCGAAGAACCTGCACTTTACGAAGAAGTTGAATGCCGAGAACTCTTCTTGAAGGAGTACACCATGCTTGTGTTTCTGTCTTCTAGGACGCTTCAATTCCTTTTTGAGCAAAACTGCCACCTGATGGATTATGGGTACTCACCTGATGCTTGCACTCCTCCACAGAGACTTGTACTCCACTGAACCGACTCCCTCACACTGATATCCAGTACTCCCCCCGAAAACGCTATTGCTCGCAGCGTAAGAGCTCCAAAAAGTACAGTATTCCCCCATACAGGGCTTTTTTAAGTTTCCCTAAAGGAGAACACATGGGTTGGCAGTGCCCTTTATAATTCTGCCTGTGTGTGTCTATGCTTCGTCCTGTCTATGTCCTGTGTGTGTCTATGCTTCGTCCCGGTGTCATTTTGCGCTTTTTTATAAGATGAACCCTTTATAACTCTGTACTATAGCCCTAGCACAGGGCTATAGTACAGAGTTATAAAGGGGTCACAAGCGCTTGTCTTGTGTTCCTTTCTCGTTTGTCTTCGTTGAAGTGCGCTTAATAACAGCCATACCATGCCTAGCACAGGGTCTGTGCTAGACACCGTTAAATCGCTCGCTTCACTCGCACGCGGCCTCTCATAGGCAGAGGCGGTGCAGGAGGAGGGGAAGGGTTCGGTCGACATTTTTTGTCATCTAAAGTTAAGCGTGTACTCGCAACAGGAGATTACTGGAGCAAGACCATGTGTCACCGTATGAAACAAGACCTTAAGTTAGTGTTGCGTGTACATGTCTCCATTAGAGTTAACCGATGTACCATGCATCGCAGCGGGGCCGTATACGAAATTCAGGATTCATGAGTACGTCGTTTCACGTTAATTCCTAATGGGCGGGGTTATGGCTACGCACGATTTTTGACGGTAATAGGAACCAAGCACCCTTGACATCGCATTCAAAGGACTGTTCACTTGCCCCATTTATCCCGGAAAGTTGGTGGTCAATGACAGGTCATTCTGAGAAACACGTCATCGCTTCAATTTCATTTTTGTAACCATGGCGTAGCTTTTCTTCTTTCGGTCTCAGCCAACGAAGGAGGGGGGGAGGGGGGGGGGGGTGCGCTGGGTTGATGGAAGACCCCACGCACGCCTGTGCACATCGGCCTCTATAGCTTCCTCGCTTCCTCGATCTCGGTTTCTCCGCAGGTGTCTTGAGCGTCTACTACGGCAAGAGCCTAGGCGACATCAAGCAGTTCGCGCACGGGTTCACCGGCACCGTGTACGTCGCCAACGACACCAGCGTCGTCATCACGGGCCTCAACTACGACGGCAAAGGACCCGGTAACATCTGGACTCGTTTCATTGATTTCTAGTTTCATGTATATGTCTCTGTATCACTTAAACCGATGTACAATGCGTCAAAGGCAAGGACGCATACAAGATTCAGGACTCACGGGGGGGGGGGGGGGGGGGGAGGAATTCGGGGCGTGTAATGGGAAGTCTGATGCCTGGAGTTAAGTATGGGGCATTAAAGACCATAAGCAGCTGATATATGCAAAAATTAAGTGAAGAGGTTACAACACATTCAGACCGGCCTCCCCCCCCCCCCCCCTTCCGCTTAACCCTGTGGATCCCTCGTGACCGCAGGAGGAAACACTAATTAATGAAGCTAAGTAGTTAATAGAAACTGATAGTTAATGAGCAGCGGTTTGTAAAAAGCAACCTACTTCTACAAAAGACACCTTCGCTAAGAAGAAAGGGCACACACAGCTGCGAGTTTCCATAGAAATTAAGACTTTGTACCATAATTATGATGCTGAATGCCACGTAAAAACTGAAAGCAAACGCGAAAAAAACACGAAGAAAAAAAAACACCTTTATGTCAATGCGCGGACCACACTGCGACTATGCCAAGCTTTTCAACACGACATCTCCATTACTTCGCCTTTACAGCGGCCTTCTTCTGGGCTAGCTACACTACTGCTCTGGACAACAAAGCCGACCAGCTCCTCGACGAATACGGAAGGTGCGTATCGAGTGCGCGGCATGTGTTCACGTCACAAAAGCGCAAATTCATTTTCCCGTTCAGCACTACTCCGGACCAAAATAGCGTTGACAAGGCGTCATGGAATTAACGAGGCAAAGTGTAACCTCGATGGAGGGTGAGCTGTCTCGGACTATACAAACACGTAGATAGATAGATAGATAGATAGATAGATAGATAGATAGATAGATAGATAGATAGATAGATAGATAGATAGATAGATAGATAGATAGATAGATAGATAGATAGATAGATAGATAGATAGATAGATAGATAGATAGATAGATAGATAGATAGATAGATAGATAGATAGATAGATAGATAGATAGATAGATAGATAGATAGATAGATAGATAGATAGATAGATAGATAGATAGATAGATAGATAGATAGATAGACTTAAATATTATGCTTTTTGTGTCGATTCGTGCACTGTGTTGTCCGCCGCGGTGGTATAGCGGTTAGGGTGCTCGGCTGCTGACCCGAAGGTCGCGGGTTCGATCCCGGCCGCGGCGGTCGCATTTCGGTGGAGGCGAAATGGTAGAGGCCCGTGTACTGTGCGATGTCAGTGCACGTTAAAGAACACCAGATGGTCGAAATTTCCGGAGCCCTCCATTACGGCGTCTCTCATAATCATATCGTGGTTTTGGGACGTTAAACCCCAGATATTATTATTCGTGCACTGTGAAAAGATGTTCCTACGGGATATATAAGTCTGCACTAGCTTCTTAAAGGGACACTAAAGCGAAACAATGCCTTGGTTCAGATTGACAAACTGCCCTCTGAGAACTCTAATGCCATATGTTTCACTATCATACGTTCATTATTAGCGGAGAAGATCAAGGTTGAAGTTTATTTTTTTAATTTGGCGCCGATATCCGCGCGCGTGACGTCAGAAATTCCAAATGTATTTTTCGTATTTTCTCGACATTGGCTCGATGAAATTTTCTGAAACTTCGTATGCTAGATCTATGGCACCCACAGATGACAATGCACCTCATTTTTATCGATTAGAAGCTACGTAGGACTCAGTAGACGCCTTCAAAATCTATGACGTCACAGTGTTTGGTGCGGGAATCTCAAGGTGGCGTCTCCACCCGCATAGCGTGAGACGTACGTATTCTTGTTTCCCTGGGCCGCTGCCGCATGCACGCTTGTCAATTTAATTAATAAGCGAACGTCTATTGCCACATCGCTAAGAGGGTTGGCACGCTTGTCTAATGTATTAATACTTCGCTGTCAATGCAGACGTTTCGCCTCATCGCCGAAACTAACAGCTTTTCTTCAATCTTAATTCTCTAATGGGACACACGTGGTATCTTACGATAACTTCGCAGCGACAAAGTGTTGAAGCCCTACAAGAACGCCAAGGTGCGACTGACGTTAACTAAGCAGATCACCGAATACAAGTCCTTCGGCATCTACTGCAAAAAGTTTGGTGTAAGTGAACCTGCGTCGTTGTCTTCATACCCTTTTGTTTTCAAGCAAAGTTTACTTTAGAGAACACTCTCGGACTTAACTGACTTATCTCTCACTGAAGATGGTACAGCGACCATGATCTCGTGCACAAGATGCGCAGATGGAGGAGGACCGCATGTCAATAACAGGAGTGACTGTCAATGTACCTAACATGCCAAAGATTGTGTTTTGATATGCCGATGCTTCGACAATCATCGTGTTGAGAGGCGGGGGGGGGGGGGGGGGGGGTTCTCACTTTAAACTCAGGATGACTCAACAAAACAGCTTTACAGGTCTTCTTGATAGCAAGCATATAAAGCTACATCCTGATGACGTTGTCGCCAACCCTGATCCTGATAATTATTGAGCCTAAAGATGTGTCCTAATTTTGATTTTAGAGTATGAAGGCTTGAAACGATGACACTCGTGTAGGAGATGTTGGTTGGTTGGTATGTAAGTGATCCATTTTAGCGCCAACAAGGTCCAAAGACTGTAAAAGAAAGATTTTGAAGGAAGTGGTCAGGCGCTAAATACACGTCAAAAAAGGTGCCCAATGTACAAGACCTCTTGCTGGCTGCTATCTCTTTCCTACTCTCTGTTTCTTCCTTGCGCTAACATGGATCCCTGTGATCAAAATCGTTGTAGACAGAATCCAACGTGAGCCAGCGTTTTCAACAGGAGGAATTGTATTCGCCAGAGCAGTTACCTTGACCCAGGCGAGTCCTTCTACCACAATGTTGTTTATAGCGGTATTGCCTCTGCGTTGATTTTTCATAGTGTCCTTTCATAATTGTGCAGTTCTCCTATTGCTGTTACCCGACAATTACAATGCATAGTTGTAGTTAGTACATTTCTTGGTGCCCCAGTTTTTGCCGATATTTGCAGTATATCTATAACTCGATCGTGTGCGCTTTTGGTAGTAGTGTTTCCTAGTGCTTTATAGCATTCTATTTTTTGTGATGTTTTTTTTCTGTTGACATAGTCAAAAACTTATAACTGTACTAATAATATCATTCGAACGATCACCGCATGTATTAGTAAAAACATGGGTACGTTCACTTACCATTCCCTTGCTCGAAAAATACTAGTGTGTTTAGAGAACGAATGATAGAGTCATTTCCGAATATACGAAGTACTTCTTGTACACGATATAACACCATGCCCAGAGAAAAAGTGTAAGCATGCTGTACTTATAGCTTTTGCATAAAGTTGAGCTATTCATCGTACAAGGGCACGGCGTACAGACACGGACGCAGGGACAATGACTACAGAAACGGACGCAGGGACAATGACTACGCGTCTAATTTACGAATACACAAGTACGTGATTACAATCGTGTTGAGGCATTAGGTGCGGATGCGGGTCATCTCTTTCGTGAGTCACCCCAAGCACCATGTGCCACCCTTTCCCGAGCATAAGAAAGGTAGCAGGAACGTGTACAGTGACGGAATTCCTATGAGAAAATTTCTCCATAAAACAATGCCGTTTAGGCTTCGCAAAGCGGAATATAGATTTAAATATGGGCGTACGATGCATTCGTTCGATAAATAGTTTCACAAAGGGACCGACATCATAAGGAGTTAGTTTAATCGACTGTGCGGAAAATGCGCGGTTCCGCATACTACAAAAAGGACGACATAGAATACAGGTACCACAAGACATGCGATAAGCAGCTCAGGCGATATTGACGGGAATTCAATAGCATATTTCTTCTTATATTGCAAATATGACTGCACATAAAATATAGTATAGGGCACAAATAGACAGTACAGGTGGCACTGATATTTTAGGGGCGAAGCACCTTAAGGGCGAGGTATTGTCCGGTGTCCATTGTCACGGCTACATTAGATGGGGCAACGCTCGCGGACGCTCGGGTAACGTACGATATGTGAGACACAAGGAAAGGTTTAACAATAGAGTAATATCAATCATAATTCTGACAGAACAAAAAAAGTCACAGTTTCACCGCAAGGGTGAAGCAATGAATGCGATAGCAAAAAATTGTAATGTTATACGAAGTGAGGCTGGCAGCTAACTCTTTTTTGGATCCGATCTCACGCAACTCTAGAAAACGCTTGTTTAAGAGAATTCTCTTCGCGTTGAGAGCGCAGCACGTAGAAAGGTACACCGGCCCCCCGCTGTCGGCCGCCGAGAAGGGGAGTTAACGCGCGCGCCCGCGGTCGTAAAATCGAAGGTCGCCCCCCGCTGTCGGCCGCCGAGAAGGGAGATAACACGCGCGCCCGCGCTCGTAAAATCGAAGGGCGCTCGAGGGACCCCCCCCCCTCGCGTCTTTTCACGCTCACGAACGACGGGCGGGGCTGGTTATATATATACATATACATATACGGCAAATGACGGCGGCGGACACCGGCGGCGGCCAACGGCGACGCCGACGGCGAAAACCAGCCGAAAGTGTCCATATAATTGCTATCGCAATAATATAAAACACATACAAGCGCAAACCCTTTGTACTAGTCGGCGACTTCAGCGTAGACATTATGGACCTTAGGACCCATCTTTGTCGTCGACTCCTTATGTCACTTTATGTCACGCAATGTACATTATATGGGGCAACGCTCGGGTAACGTACGGTTACTCACATATACGATACCCAGAGTTTCGCCCACTTGTCATGATTTACTTCGTGGAGATGCGTGGATCTTTCATGTTTCTGTTCTCTTGCGCCTCGCCTCCTCCATCACATGTAAGTTAATTGCCACGTAGTGCATTCCTCCCTCTTGCCGTCTTTTTTCTCGCAATATGCACACCGCAGGCTGACTTCGGCAACGTCCAGATTCCCGCCGGCTACGAACTGCCCAAGGAGCAGAGCCTCGGCCCGCTGGCCGCCAAGCAGCACAACACCAAGGCTGCCGAGGTTGTCCTCAAGGACAGCGAGACCATGCTGCTCAAGCAGTTCGAGTTCGACGCCACCACTTGCGCCGGATGTGAGCATAATACAAACAATTTTGTGCTTACAGAGTGTGAACAACGTTTGAATGAGGAGCTTTCTTTTCTGTGAAGCCTTGAAAGACCATTGTTGTTCCTTGCCGGATATCTCACACGTACAGAACTAAGCTAACGGATATGCTTATACGGAGAGTTCAGTGTCACTGTGACAACTTGGCAGCGCAAATAAACGAGACGAAGTAAGAAGGTTCACAAACAAGCGGTACAAAACTGCGCTTGTTTGTGTACCCTTTTACTTCGTCCCGTTTGTTTGCGCTGCCAAGTTGTCACAATGAATCTATACCAACTAGCCCGTCTATCAACTCTTCTGGAGTTCAGTGTGTTCTGCCCCCCAAAACGGGCCTTTCTCTATTTCCGCTGCAAACATATTGACGCGTTCAAGACGACAATGAGTCAGTTCACCGAACCCACGTTAGGTGAATTTCTGACCCACATTTCGTCCATTTTGGGTGCTCCCGCTACAGCTGGATCCTTGCTCAGAAAAACGTCTCTCGGCAAAATAGTTGGTAAAATAGGTTTTCAGCCAATCCTCCCTCTGTGAATCTGGTTACCGTAGCCAGCTAGCCAATTGCAATGAGTCCTTAAGGACTAAAAAATTTTCCCTCGAACGAATGTTCAATTATGTAAGCGTTTGGGCAACGGCTGCACTAAATCACTCGCAACATAAGTTAAACGAAGCGTCATGTATCGATGGAGCTACGGGCATCTGAAGATTGTGTTCCTCTCAAACCGTCCTCTTTCTCTTCAACTAATTCGGCGAGCGGTGGGGGCTACATGAGCACCACTTTCCGCAGTCTTCTGCCATTCTTTGCGTTTTTAACTGTCAGTCTCTGCGTTTTCTAAGGCGAGCCTTAGATGTCTCATCGAACAAGAAAACTGACCGTCGGCGTCGGTGTCAACACGAGTGATGCTGCAAACAATCATCACGTGATGGCGCGACAATGGCGTCAATGCGACGTCACATGATGACGTCATTACACGACATCGCCGCCTTGCCAGTGGTGGGCGAAACGTGGAGGCAGTGCAAAATCGGGCGAGGAGCAGAAAGCTCGCAACGCCTACCATCCTTGACGCATCGCAAAACAACGTAAGGTGGAGAAAGCCTTCGGAGGGGGGCGGGGGAACACCAATACATCGACTGGGAAAAGAAAACGATGGCTTTTGCCTTCTAGTTGTTTTAGACGAATGCATAAGGGGACCCTGCGAGTTATTTTAACACGTATTTCCGTCACGGATATGACGTTGTAAAATATAAACTAACACATTGAGATCAAAGAAAAAAAACTAGAAGAAAAAGTTCCTTTGCCGGGCGTCGAACCTACGAACCTACCTTTCGAGCTGCTTGCCGTTCTTCGCGTGGCATTACAATTTGTTGCTGTAGTATTCATTCCTTCGCCCTTGTGACAAAACAATGCACACTAAACGCTCAACTACCACTGTGAAGACACGTTTCACTTTCGTGTTATACCGATTCCTTTGAGAGAGAGATCAGCCATGTTTTTTTTTTCTGGTTGATCATCAGGCTCGATTTTGCATTTCTACGCAATTGTATAATTTTACATGCACGCACCCATACGCACGCACGAACATACATAAAGTATGGCTGAACACCCTCCCCCGAAAACTATTTCTGGCTATACCCTATTTCTTCTCGTGTTTTCTCCTCTCGGACAAACGCTATGAACCGAACCAGCTCGACGCTAAGAATGACTACACATAATATGAGCGGCTCGAAACTCGACGTGGCGCTGCGCCACGACCTGTAGCAATGCGCATGCTTCAGACATTATAATATCAAGCTTTAGGTAGAATGCTTACATGGGCCTGTTAATAATTCGAGGAACCTACACCAACGGCTCAATGCTTTTGTAAAATAAAGAACGCCGAAAGTGTTTCAGCGTCCCTTTAACTACACAGCCCAATAGTAAAGCGATTCAACGCTGCCACCATCTTTGCTATCGCTTTCCCACGCTCAGGGGCAGAGTTCAGAACCTCCGTGTATTTTGGTAACTTTTCGCAGCGGCCTTCTTCGTAGCGGCCCCCAGTGCCAACCCACAGCCTGACCAGCTCACTCACCTTATGTACGACAACGGAAAGTAAGTGTTAGTGCAACTCCTAAGCCAAATGTTTCATTGTCATCTACAGTGTGTTCAGTGTCTAGCAAGTTCCGAAACTACCTACGACACTTTCCGCACACTCTCGTTCGGTGTTCGAGTACTCACGGTAGATGCCTGAAGAGCCATTAAACGGACAGGTGCAATTTTACGTTTCGTTTCAACGCTGGAAATTACCGCTTGTTCAACTGCTCACGTCATCAGGAAAAGGCATTCTAGAATTACCACGCCCTGTACCCATTCAGGCAACTTGGTTCAAATCCCCTTGTTTTCCTCATACTGTTACAGACGGCAATGATCATTATACCGTATAGTGAAGTAGCGCAATTTCGCGGAGACAAAGGAGACAAGAAGGACACTACACTCGCTACACTCGCAACTAAATTTATTTCAGTTGAGAATGTAGCGAGGGTCTTGTCCTTCTTGTCCCCTTTGTCTCCGCCTAAAGTGCGCTACTTCACCATACAGCATGTTGATCAGTCACCAAATAGCCCGTCTCTCAACCCTGTTGCCAGGCAATGAGATTGATAATGAAGCGGTTAGCAGGGACCCATTGTAATCATTTATGACCTAGTACATTGGTTCTAAAATGAGAGTCCGCCAACCCCAGGGGGTCCACGAACCCCCCCCCCCCCCCCCCCCGTAAAAGCACTGCCTTTTTGGGGGGGGCACACTATGTCCTGTGAGAGCGGCCCCTACCAAATTTTGGTAGGCTTCGCCACATAACAGTTTTGCATTGCGGCAGACCTGACTTATGTTTCCCCTTCTCCATAAGTTGGCTGTAAAGCATTTTTCTGAGGTTAAAATTGCAGCGCAAACACAAAAGACGGCGTCTTGTGTGTTTCGGTTTCGCCGCTGAATGTTGGCGAAATTCGTTACTTCGCCATCATTAATAGCGGCCTTTTTTCAAAACCTCAAAGCTGCAATGGTTTTTTCGAATGAATCGCATGAGCGACCTCAATTCTGCCAGTTCACATAACCTAGCCTAACTCCACAAATTAAAACGTTATTTAATTTAATTGTCTTAATTACAGTCCTAAAGGATGTCTTTACGCACCAAGATGCCTGCGACTACAGCAGAAACAATTTTGAAGTCATAGAATAAATGTCGGATTTCCCTGATTTTGAGTATCTTAAACAAATTTCTTGAAGCACCCAGTCCGTGCTCAGTAAAGAATCCCCGGAGGTAAAAATTAGTCCGCAATTCCTTCACTGTGGCATGCCTCATAATGAAAATTATGTAGCTGGGTACCTGAAATATGATACTTACACTAGTTAATTATAGTAATAACTGTATGAAAGACTTTAGAAGTGTTACTGACGTGTGCAACGTTAATTAAATGTGAAATAAGGTGAATTGCATACGAAATGGTAAAATGAACAAGCAACCAAATTTTAAAAATGAATTAGGCTTTAATCAAAAGTGATTTCGCAGTGAATCAAATGGTAAAACTAATTAAAATGAATTAGCAGTCAATAAAACCAGAAGGCACACGCTTTCGCCTGTGATCTCTAGCGTTAGTCAGAAGGACTAAGATTTTAAAGTGGTTTTATGTGCGCTACCCAAGTAACGTTAAAACGCAAAATGGTTAGCTTCTGGCATATTGAGCATAGGTTGGCGAACTCACTCATGAGTCGACTCACTCGGGCTCACTCAGACTCAGATCGAGCCGCGAGTCTGAGTCTGAGTGGGTGCGGGTGAGTAATGTTTTGGTGGGTTTGAGTCCGAGTGATTCCGGTTGAAGAAAATTTTGGTCAGTCTGAGCGAGTTCCGCTAAGAAAAATTTTGGTGAGTCTGAGTCAGAGTGAGTCCAAAGCGCAAGATATATTTCTTGAGTGAGTCTGAGTGAGTTCTGCTTTTTCTTGCCGACCTATGGTCCTACCTACCCGTCTTCCGCATTACTATCAGCCTTACCTAGATTCACGTTTATACCCACGTCTACTCAGACGTATTCCAAAACAGTGTCGTTCATACACCATTTCGATATTTATTGATTAGAGGCGCGAATTGGCGTCGGCGTGGGGGTGCCTTGACCTCCCCCCACGCCAACTTTTCCAGGGAAGTTCTTAATAAATATATATGTCGTGGTCTTTTCAAGAAAAATGACCTTACTGTTTTGCGAGCACTTATAACTCTATGTTAATCATGTACTATGTTTATCAAAAGGCGCCAAGAAGAGCACTGATTACGTGATATATTGGTGTTAAGAGCATTGAAACCATAGTCGAAGAAGCTGATTCTAGGCTAACGGACTCATGAGTCGACTCACTCGGACTCACTGAGACTCAGATCGGGCCGTGAGTCGGAGTCTAAGTGAGTCCGGGTGTGTAATGTTTTGGCGAATTTGAGTCCGAGTGAGCCCTAAGCGCAAAATATATTTCATGAGTGAATCTAAACGAGTTCCACAAGTTTTCACGACCTATGATACTGAGTAAAAAAAAAACGTACCTATTTATACCGTTTCTTGCGCACAGGACGACAAAGCTGGAGCGATACGACAAGGTGGACGTGACAATCACGCTCCCCGACGGGAAGAGCTGGAACGATTTCCAGTGGTTCTCGGTCTATTGCCTCGACTCCAAACAGAGCTACGCCGACATCGCAATCGACAAGACGCTGGCCGAAAAACTGCCCCTGCCCGCTTCTACGATGGTGATGCACGGTCCTTCCGCCAACACTCCGAACGCAGGTGGGTCCACGTGCTAAGAGCAGTGAGGTAGAGAGGTGGGCGAGTTGGAAACGATGCATGTTTGTAAAAATCTGCGCGAACAGGACTTGTTCGCGCTGATTATTACATACATGCACGTCCTAAGAGCGTCGCACAACTCCACTACAAGGAAATCTCGGAACACGTTCTCAGCGTGGAATAAACTCCTGTTTGTGTGGGGCTGTCCTTTGCTCTTCGGCGGAAATTCTGTCGGCAGAAACTCTGCCCTATCCGAAGAGTTTCGGAAAACTCTGCTACATGTCTCGAGAGTGGTATAAAAGCCACAAGGGAATTTGTTGCAAAGCTAGTTGGTTCATAATGCTAATCTGTATTCTGACGACGTATTTTCGTGGTTATATGGGCAGTGGCTTGCGCATGCTGGTTGTACAGTATACATGTGTATGTAGGATAGTTTGTTTCTCACAATAATCATAGTTGCGAGCTAGCGCTTCTCCTGTTTTGTGTGTTGTTCCCTATGCCCCGTACCAAATTTTTGCTCGGCACTTAGCACATAAAGACCTGCTTGTTGTGGAAATACCCTGAACTCTGCGGCCGAAACTGTATGATTTATCCAAAGAGTTTCGCACAACTCTAGTACAAGGAGACCTGGCAACATGTTTGCTACGCGATGTCAAAAAATTTGTTTGTTGTGGAGTTATCTGAAACTCTTCGAATAGGCCGAATTCTTCCGCAGAACTTTACAAAAAAGAGACGTCGTAACAGGTTTTCGACGTGATACAAACACCTGTTTGTTGTGAAGTTGCCCCAAACCTTTCGGCTGAGACTCCTTGGCCTATCCGAAAACTTTTGGACAAGTCCGCTACATGAAGACCTTGCAACATATTTCTCAACTGATATATGTAAGCCTGTTTGGTCATCAGGAACTGTTACAATTTTGACGTCCTTGCCCAACTTACAAAAACTCAGAACGTTTAAAAGGGTTCTGGCTTTGTTCGTGGAACCTGCTCATTTAGCGAAGTATTGTTTTAGTATTTAAAAAAACAGCGCACCCAGCAATCGGGTATAGCTCCCGGCTTCGCGGCCGCCTGAGTTGTCCTCCGTCGCTTGTATTCCATGGAACAGCGATAAGTCATGCAGCTTACATAGAAAGCGCGTTCTCCTCCAATGGACTGATGCTTATGCTGTAAGAATGCAAAAACAAATTGAACATGCTGACGTATGTTGTCCTACAACAACAGATTTGTCTTCTTAGAAGAGAGCAGCACATCTAGATCAGTACAAATGGTTAGAATATAATTTACACTGCATGTTCATGCTACCTCTACAAATTTTGCATCTCGTAACACGAACTCTCTGCTGCAACCACCTGTTTTACGATAGTAGTCACACCTTGGAGCTATGTGTTCAATTATTAGTGAAAGATTTCGTTAATTACCAGCTTGTTTTTCTTTTATTTCAGGAAGGGGGAGCGGCGAGGAGGGGAGGGTTCACCTAATTTTTAGTTTTTCTCATCTTGTTCCGTGACGCAGGGTTCACGATGGGCCCCCTTTCAGTGATCACCCTGTTTAGTTTGAGCGTGGCTATAGCAACAACAGCTGTCACGACGTTGCAATGTTTAGGTGAGTGTCACTTGCATGTTAGGACGCCTTTGTTGTTTTGTTTTTTATCTTCGCGCACAGTTGGTTGCAAGATCAAGGTAACAGTGGCGGAAGTTGCCATTTGTAAACAATTCTTAAATTTCTGCACTCTGCCGAGCATTTTGGTAATCTCAGAAGAACTACGTTATATTTCCAGTGATTGTATGTGGACCGAACCGTATATTTCGTGAATATGGATCTGGCCACCGTCAATACGTATTAGTCGCTTTGTAACAATGGCCTCTAAATCGCAGAGGTAATATCTAAAGGGACTGTCTACCACTGGGAAACAGTGAGATCAATGTGGTAACAGAGAAGATTGTCACACCGGCGACAACGACCATACTTTTGTGCAGTAAGAGAGGAATTATACTTTCAATTTGACTATGAAAGTCATTAAAGTATGACCGCTAGCTTCACCCGACAGCGATGAAGCTCAATTTATTAGTAGAAGCAAAGACACCATTTTGCTAAAAAACAAATATATATAAGTTAAAATTGTATTTTACGAGCTTTTCGCAGCTTTCCTTCACGACAGGAAGCAATTTCAGCATTTCTTTTTCTCGCGCGTTGAGAAAGGCACCTGGTGGAGCAGCAAGCTCCGCGTTCGGCTGCCTGCCTACGGTTGAAAAACGCGAGCCACGCTAGCGCAGGATCCAATGCAGTTTAAAATTAAAAAAAAAAAGTATTGAGCGAACAGAATTACGACTGACTGCACAGAAGTTTCCAGTCATGACCGGGAGTTCTCTTTCGTCGCTAGAGCCCTTTCGCGAAACGGTAAAGTCCATGGGCTCTACATTGAAGAAGATTTTGCCTTCAGGTACTGCTTCACCAAGGCGTCCGTGTTGGCGGTCGTGTCGCATATGCAACACAGAATACCTAAACGTACCTTAAAAACAGCAAGGAGATTTCCTTCTTCTGTAAACCATGTCTTAAGTTCGTTTTCGTAGTATATTTGGCATGAGTTCGTTTCACATCATTCGTTTCGCTTCGCCGGCGTACCGGCGACGCCCAAACACACCAAGCTTTTCGCTCCACTGCTGTGGTTTTTCACACTGATTAATGAAAGCTTGAAATATCGTGGTAATAGTACCGTATTTGGCAGTTTGTGAGCTCTAAACGACCATTACGGTAATAGCTTTATTATTAAACGAAACTAAATTCAGCCTGAAAAAATTGCATGTGGTTATAGTTGTCGACTGTGATGGTTACATCCATTGTCATCGCGTGCAGTAACCAGCATTGCAGACGTCCCTACACCGTTTGAAAATCGCAGAACGTATATCGAAAAATTTTGTTTCCGAAATTTCTACTGGCTCTCCATAGAAACCACTGCAATGTTGGACACTTCAGGTGGTATTCTTTCTATTGTGACACAAAAGAGGAAAACAATAACGCATAATAACAATAATAATATCTGGGGTATTACGTCTCAAAATCAAGAACACGATAACGCACGGTAGGCAGTTCCTTTAACAGGGAAGCTGGTTAAGGCATCAGTAGCTTGTGCTCCCTCGAGCAAAACCCATCAGGGGGGTATGCGCCACATGAAATGAGCAAGCTGCACTGCCGGGTACACCAATTGCGAGCACGTCCAACACGTTATGGAGAAAAGGAAAGCGCAGATAGAGAGAAAGAAAGAGAGAAAATACTAGATTGACCAAAAGAAAGTGACCAAAAGAAAGCGCTAGAAAGAAAGAGAAAGGGAGGAGTAGAAATAACGGGAGTAAAGACGGAAATCGATGCAAATACAGAAAAGACATCGTAAGAGAGACAGAAATGGAGAGCAAGACAGAAAGACATGTAAAGAGAAACACAAAAAGACACAAGGAATCGGAGAGAGAGAATGAAGGGAAGAAGGAGAGAAAGAAAGAAATAGAAACGGATACAAAAAAAAGAGAAGAAACAGAAAGAAGAAAGAAAATGATAAAGAGAAAGAAGGCAGGCCATGCAGCAGCGCTCATCCTTCCTTGGCACCACTAGCACAAAGCTTTCGTACTTTTTTCGGGTACGCATTGTACTTTGAAACAATTCATATGCAGTCGAAATAAAATGCTGCATTTGCGTAACAGCAACTCAAACGGACTGCGTGATAATTTCAGGAGTTACAGCGAAACTTTTAAGTGCGGACGGCGGGCAGGCTGTCGCATGCTGTCGTAGTCGCTTTGTGTAACGCTGGCAAAACCACGAATGGCCTGGACATCTGTAGTGCACGCTCGCGCCAAAGACAAGTCTTCGTCCGCTTGTTCTTCGAGCGCGTTGATGTTACCAACGGACACAAAAACCACCTGTAGAATATTTAGCGCGCGCTCGCGCCAAAGAGAGGTCTTCTTCCTTTTGTTCTTTGATCGTCTTCATGGTGATATTGTTAGGTGCAGAGCACTTTAAATAAAACCGCGTATAACATTTGAAACAAAGAGGAAGCAAGCGCAAAATTAAAACAGAAAGAACGAGAAAAAAATAGGGGTAAAATAGAAATAAGGATAAAAAAAGAGAAAAATCTAGAAAATACAAAAAATAACGAGAGGAAGCAAGAAAGAGAAAACCGAAGGGTAACAAGGCAGTTCAGCTCCACGCTTCCTTCAGGTTTGGCACCACTAGTGTGAAGCTGCCTTAACTTTTTCAAGAATATATTCTCTCAGCGAAAAAGGTTGACGTCAAACCTTCTATGGCGTTAATTTCTATAAAATAATATGAGATGACAGCTAAACAAAATGCTCCAACAAAAAACTCGTTCTTTCATGCGAAGTCTTATGCGTTTACTTCTAAATTTTTGGTAGA
>JALIZH010016380.1:0-29845 GCA_030522465.1 Rhipicephalus appendiculatus | reverse complement strand
ATTATTCCCGGCTTGGCGAATGTCGTTGCTGTCGCGGACTTCCAAAAACCGACCACAGAAGAGTTACGGAGTTTCGCCGGGCTGTGCTAAATTTTTGCGTGGATATGCCTGGAACTTCGTGACTAAAATCTCGCCTTTGGGCGCTCTTCTCAGCAGCGAAAAATGTCCTAGTCTTTCGAATGCTAAATGACTTTTATATATTGCATCGCATGAATGTTATGCACGTCACGACAAGATGCCAAGGTGCTATTGTGACATGACTTACATAGGTTGGTTACCATGCGTGACATGAAGTGACCTTTGTGCTCACTGTAACTTGCGGTGAAAGCACAAGACGTACAAACCACCCCATCGCGGGATAAGCGCGCGCGCACGAGCGACCACGCCCTGTAGAAGCGCGCACGCATAGCAACGCGAAGAGCGACGACCTTTAAAGTACACCCTCCGCGCCTCTCGCAACATCTCGCTAGTGATAACAAGAACACGCTGAAGCCACCGAGCTCATAGCATCGCCAACGGTACATGGTCTATATAAATAGTTCGCCGTTAGCAAGCATACCAACGTGCCCTCTGTGGCCAAGTAGATTCGCGCCGCGCGCTGTAGAGCGAGGGGTCGTATGTTCGACGCCCGGCGACGGGACGTTTTCTGCTTGTTTTTTTCTTTGTCATCTCTGAGTGTATATTGTAGCACATCATATCTGTGACGGAAATGTGTCAGCGGAGCCGCGGTGTACCCAGGCCTAAAACACGTTCGTGTTAATATTTGCCATGGCACGCCCGCTTGCGCGCCGTTTTGCTGTGCTCCCGAACGTTTCGAGGGCAAACGATATCCTCTCCTCGTGGCGGTTCATGGCATCGATAAGGAGTGGTTATCGCTAGTGGAGCAGAACGGTTGTTTCATCGCATATCCACGAGCATGTTCACTGCCCTGTCGCCATTTCAAGCGGCAGCACGGGAGGCCATATGCAATGGCCCTTTTCACGCGGAATGTGCGGGAACACTGCCATTGCGGCGCGATCAGCTGAACACAAGTGCAGAGCTAATTTCGCAGAGAGAAAAATCGCGTGAAATAAAAAAAGCAACTTATTCCGGTTGTTGCTGCGTTGCATGCTCACTTTCAAAGCGGCTCTCGAATTGATAACCAGCCCGATACAATGCCTCCCTGGGAATTCACCACCATCACATCTAATGAGACAACAAAGTTACGGCGCAGCGATACGTCAGGTATTATTGACGAACGCTATATCATCGAAGCACCTTCCGCTAATACCTGCAAACTCTACAGAGATGCTGCTATCCTACAAGACGCCGCGAGGACATCATTCCTAAGTACCACGCATAACTTCATCAGTGGTATCCAGCATTATCTATCTACAGAAGCCAGTCCTCTTGTAATGGAACTTCAAGCCATCCATGACGCAGTGCGGGATGTCACCTCTAAGCTGCGTACAATTAAGCAACTTGACGTATTCACTGATTCTTTAGCGGCTATCCAGGAACTCAAGAAAGTTCACAAGGCGATGGAAATCTGCGAGGCAATACACAAGATAAACCGCAATACAGCCGCTTGCGTCAGGCTACACTGGATTCACGGCCATGCTGCGAACCCTCACAATATTAACGCGATAGCGTTAAAGAGCTCGTTTCGCAGAAATTCCGGCGTCGGCGTCGTTGGTTGTGAGCGAAAAATCATCATCTTGTCCGTGACCGAAAAATCATCATCTTGTCCGTGACCGAAAAATCGAGAAAGATGCAAATAAAATAAATAATAAAATTTTTCGGGTCCCAGTGAGGATCGAACCCGGGTCGTCTGCGTGGCAAGCAGGTGTTCTACCACACAGCCATGCCTCTGGTTGGAAATACTGTGAAAATAACTTGCTCTGCTTGGAAATGCAGTGAAAATAACTTCCATGCTTCGCAAACGCAAGCGTCCTTTATATAGGCGTCGCAATATAACATGTAATATCCCAGGAATATTGCGTGGTACAAGCGTACATTGCCATCGGGCGTCAGACTCACGATTTCATAGTTTAAAGCCAGCCACCCATTACAAACGGCACACAACTTATACTGCGCGTATTCCCTTAACACCCCGTAGTGGGTGCATTGCAAGTTCGAAAACATTTCCCACATTTGCGGCGCATAATTGCTCCTGGTTTAAAGCATACTACCCATTACATAGTATACACTGAGTGATTGAAGTAGGCACTAGGGACGGGATATCGCTATCGCGTCCAACTCTTAAAGGCGAAGCTTAAAGGTCCCCCCAATTTTTTGCTGCTGATCAGCAGGCGCACTGCCCTCCTGAGTCCGAATACAGACCTTCCATCTATTCCCCTTCCACCTCAACCCCTAAACACACTCCGTGCCCTAAAAAAATGTTCTCCAGCAAGATACACGCGCTCTTATCCCACCGTGGGTCTGCTCTCTCCCCCCTTCACCTTAATTGGGTGGAGGAAGTCGTGCTTAGGAGGCATCGGGCAGGGGTGGCCCTTACACCGGCTGTTATCTCAATGTGGAACTGGTCGCATATTTCAGTGGGTAGGATGGAAAACTGGGCGAGTTGGTGTAGATTCATTGTGGCTCTGATGAGCTGCATGAAATGCAGCTGATGTTATCAAGCTGCATTTACGGCCGCTTTGAATCGTTTATCCTATTTGTTAGCGCCAAATGGAGAGGACCCTTATCAATACCACTGCCACAATGTACCAGTGGGTGCTACATGCCCGTACTGTTCTGTTCCAGTGATGCAAGCAGATGCATACCATCTTATATGGACATGCCAAGGGTTACATTCGGAACGCTCCCGTCATCACCTGCAAGCCGGCCTTCGCTACAGTGACACAAACAGTTATGACCGATGGATACATGACAACACATTCCACAAGACACTGCTTCACTTCATACACAACACCGGCCTAACGGCGCACATTTAATGCAAATATACACAACAAATATTAGGCCTTAAGGGCAAGTCCATGTCGCAGATAAAAAAAAAGAAGAGGCGCGCGAACGGGCGCGTCGCTTTGTATATTAGGGGCGAAGCTCCTTATGGCATCACCTGGGTGGTTCTCGGTTGTCGATGCATCCTGAGTAGCCAGTAGCGTCTCCCTTAGCATACAATAGATGGCGCTGTCCCATAGAGATGCATGCAAACTGCAGTTGGGTGACGATATACTAGATGGCGTCAGTGGTTTTTCGTATACGTTGATGATTAAAGATGATAGATGGCGCTGTTATAATAAGACAATGCGCTGTGACGTACGTGAAATGTATCGCCCTCTCCTCTCCTACTCTTCACCCTCTTTCTCATCTCCTACGGTTATGAGGCATTAGTTATTAAAGTAGTTACTGTAACATCTCCACAATCGTCACTATAAGCCCCAGGTGGGTATTTTACAGCGAAAATGGTTATTAGGTCGCAACAAAAGCCGATTTTGGGGACGTAGTTGTGTGCCGTCCGTAACGGCAATCGCGCACAATGAAAAAAAAAAAGAGTGTTCGTGCAAGATTTCTACCCCGGCACTCTGCACGGAAGATAAGCATTCTACCACAAAGCCTGTACTTGAAACTCCTTCAAAAGACGACCCTATACAGGCGTCATGTTTGGCACGCAATCACGTTAACACATGCGTTACAGCGTAGAAGGATAAAATAACACCAGACGTCATAAAATGAGAAAGGCCTAACGCGTGGGTGGTTTAAAGCTTCCCTAACATGGTAAATGGTTCAGCTATAATTCTTCACCGTCATCAGCCACGGTATAAACAGTGTTCACATATTGACTTACGAACGTGTAGAGGGTGTCTCGCGTCTCCGCAGAATGATCAATAGTGGCACGACGGGTACTTCCATACTTCGCAGAATTCTGATGATTTATAGTTAAGTGAGTACCTTGCAACCGCACCTGCAGTGGTCACCCCAACAAGGTTTTGCAACATACCTGGCATTTTGTAGCGACGTCATATACAATGCTGACGCCTTTCCAAACTTTTCGCGCTTAACAGCGTGACAGTCAACCCAGGTCATCAACAAGATTAGTAGGGTCAGAAGGGTGGATGGTAAGACTACCACAGAATCAAGCAAAAAGCGCATCTTTCAAATACATTGCCTGGTCACATTAGCGCCATAAAAAACACGAAGAAAGACTAAGGACACGTTCTTCTTTGAATTTTTTTTTCAAATTGCAGGTAACATCGTTTAGCTACTATCGTTTTCAAGACGGCACGTTCGACGACTTCCTGGAGGCTTTCTTGAAGGAATGTCTTCCTTACGGCTGTTACTTCGGGCACCTGGTGACCGGGCACGCACTCAAGTACAAGCCGAACATTCTCTTTCTCACGTACGAAGAATCGCAGAGGGACATACCGGAGGTGGTGCTTCGTCTCGCTAGCTTTATAGGGGGAGCGCTACGGGCAAGCCCTAAAGGAAGACGGAGTAGAAGGATAGACGCTGTTGGACGTTATCCTCAAAAACAGCAGTGCTGAGAGCATGAGAAAGTTTATGCTCTTCCAGTTCAGCTACTACGCCGAGCCAGAGTTGGACGATCGGTGGAAGAGCTTAGACATCTCCACAAAGTCGGCTCACGAAGGAGACACCAAGCGCCATAACTGCGTCAGAAGCGCCAGTGTGGGAAAATGGAAGGAGTACTTCTCTATGGAACAGCTCCGACGTATCAAGGCCACAAGCATAGAAAAGACGACTGGTTCTGGCACCATGGAGCTTTGGAGTGACATAGGGGCAGAAGCGTTGTGCATGAGCAGAGAAACAGGGACGCCGGCCTCTTTGACCAAGATGTGAAATAACACGTTCCGTTTCTGTCGACGCACTTTCTGTCATCATATCATGAAGAATAGTACTGTTTTGACGCTATAATGACACCGCGATTTAACCTTAAGCTGTTTGTGTTGTTCAATTATCTTATATACATGTTAGTGGCGAACATCGATTGCGTTGGTGATACTTTAATGTAACTTTCTGAAAGCGGAATCCCTAAGTATTGTTGGCACCACCACACAGCAGTCTGCCAGAGCCTGTCATACTTCTAGCGGTGGAGCTGTGAGCAATTGATATAATTCTTATTAGAACGCATGATATCATTTCTAGAAATATGTTCGCTGTTGTAGAGCCCCCACATTGGCTATAATGCAGGGGACAGGGAACTACAATCTCTCAAAGATTTCTCCGATGAATGCCATGATAAAATATACCATGTTCTAATGTGCCCTATTTCTGGACATCTCAAAAGCATTCGACACGGTGAAGCTTACCTCCTAGGATTTAGGGGTCGATTTTAAGACTTACGAGAAAGATATCTTTGTGATCGTTTCGAGTTCTCTGGGCTAGACAATAGCTTACCCTTCAGTAATAGTCCACTTTTGACACCTGGTGTACCACATGAATCACTTTTTGTGTCTTATTTTCTTGGTTTACTCATAAAGAATTCTTTCTTCTGCTGTTCCTTAATACCTTGTAATCCAGTGCACAGGATATACCGTCCGGTCAACAAACCATGTCTGTTATCCCAAAGCGTTACATTACTGCATATTACTGTTGCTATTAACACTATTATCACTATCACTGTTATCAGTATCACAATGGTCTTGGCGCCGTGACTTGGATTACTAATAATTTTTCACTGCTGAGGCGCAAAAAGACAGAAGTAATTTCGTAAGAAAATCTATTGCAATGAATGACTACAATTTTACACCAAGACATTGCCGTGATTGCGCAACCTGTAAGTGTACCACACTTGAACATTTGAATTCTATAAAAAAATGCCCCCCCACCTCCCCGAAGGGACTCGTGAGGAAATGCGAATGCGTTTCGCGCGCGCTTCACTCCATTTATATATGGTGGTTGTGGTTCGAAGAAGTAAAAGGCGCCTAATTTCTGCAGCCCGGTCGGGAGCACGGCGCAGCGCCTGTTTTTTTTTGCTTTTCTTCTGTTTTTTTCTTCTTTTTTTATTTATTTTTTTATTCTTTTTGTTCTTTTTTCCTTTTTTTTCTTTTTTTTAATTTTTAAAATTTTTTTCCATATATAGCTCCGCCGAGCTCCCGCGATGCGAGCGCCCTCATGCACTTGAAATGCATTCGCATTTAAAACTGGAGATGCGTAAAGCACGCAGCGATGGAGCGGTGTTTCCTACTGGAACATGCCAATCACTGCTAATGGGCAATGAGAGACAGAAGACTCCGACTGGACACAGAGATACGCAGTCGGCTTTTAGTTAACGCGCACGCTGCGAATGTTTATTGTTCAACAACGCACAGGAGAAATCTCCCACCGGCACCACCTTGGAGGTCAAGATCCATTGCCATATATACGGGATGGACAGTGAACGGTTGTGCAGCGCGAGCAGTCGGTTTTTTCAACCAAGAAACTCGCTAGCAGACGCTGCCTGCGTCGGCGTCGCGAGGTGAGAGAGGGGGGTAGCGTAGGAGAGGAGAGAGAGAGGGGGGGGGACGCGCATGCGCAGTGGGGGGTGTGGACGCTGTGGGCAGGGATGCCTAGAGGAGGGAGGGGGAGCGTATTAGAGGAGAGAGAGGGGGACGCGCATGCGCAGTGGGAGCGCGGGGAGGGATGCCTAGAGGAGAGAGAGAGGGGGGAGCGTAGGAGGGGAGAGAGGAGGGAAGGCGCATGCGCAGTGAGGGTGTGGTTGCCGCGGGGAGGGATGCCTAGAGGAGAGAGAGGGAGAGAGGAGGTTTTTTATTTATATTTTTTAAAGGGCTTGCGCATGCGCAGTATTGGTGGTCACGCCGCCCACCACCACCACCACCGGATTAAGCTTCGCCATAAGATGCTTCACATCTAACACCTGCCGGCGCTTACCTCCTCAACCTATCCTCCTCCTCCTCCTCCGCGGACAACGCTGGACAACGACGGACAATGCCGGACAACGCCGGATGCCTGACATAGCCCGACTATGAAATGCATTCGCATTTAAAAAATGCCTTGCTGTGTTTTTAAAGGCGACCTGTCCTGGAACAATCATCAGGCCTACATTAGTGGCCGGCTACGAAAGATCTCATGATTACTTTTCAATATTGCATCCATTACACCCTGTAATATTGAAATAACTATCATTCATGCTTTTGAATACAGTTTCCTGCGATATGGCCCCACATTACTAGCTTTCTGTTCTCGGCAATGTGATTTTTGCGTTCACAATTTCGTAAAAAAGGTTGCTTAAATCGGTTTTGTACCAATATTCATCCACAGACAATGCATCTTTACTTTCTGCACTTGGTAAGCCGTCTTTAAAGCTGTTTTTCAAACTGAATTTCTACAGCACTTCTGGAACTCTGTGTTAGAACAATATTAAAATGTCTCTCGAATATTGGCAACCACTTCTCACTTTCTTGAAGCATTTCTCAATGCAAAGCTTGTGAAAGCTATTAGAAATGTCGATTATCGTTAGTGCGTTTTGCAATACTGCGTTTCCTGCAACTGGAAAACGCATGTTGCAACATATGCTGAATTCAATGCAATTCAAAGAAGAAAAAGACCGCGCTAAAATCTTAACAAACACGACAGCGCCTGTCTTCGTCCGTCTTCCTTCGTGTTTGTCAAGATTTTAGCACTGTTTTTCCTTCTTTGCACTATGTTCCAATACGCCCAAGCCTTAACCTTATCAATACAATTCCCCATCATTTTACTCAGGTTTTGCAGATCGCTTATGGTTCTTGCAGTGTACAAACTGTTCAAACGAGCCATCTCATTATCTTCACATTCTGCCTGTCTAAGTATAATGATCAGCTCTCAGTTCAACTATTCCTTGTGATTATGCTTACATCTCTCGCAAACAAGCTATATGATTGTATTTATCGTACCCTTCTTTTCTATATAATTAACATACTTGTCCAAAAATATTCATATTTGTCAACTCTCGTTTCCCGATACGCTGGCTCGAGTTCTGCAAGCCACCATCTGGCGTTGACATGCCTGTTATCTTTCATGTGTTAGTCAATATGACAATAAAGATTATTATTATTATTACTAATAATAATATTCATGAATTGAAGAGTAACAGCGGCGTTGCCATTAGTCTGTCTTTTCGAAAAAGACTGTGCAGGCGTGAGGTTGGTGCAACTTCAATTCTGTTTGCAGCACTGGCTAGAAAATTTGCGAACAAAGCAATAAACATTACATATGTCCACGAATATGGGCGACAATAGAAACGCTAAGTCGCAATAAGAAAACTCACATGAATTTTTAAAATACGAAAACACAATCTCTCGATTTCGAGCATCAGTGCACTTAGACTCTCTGTCAAAGCAATGTCTTCTTTTAGCTCTAGCACACTTTTTAACGGGCCATCGCAATGCTGAAATGATGGAGCAACGCGAAGCGCTCAAAAAGTAATTAAAAATAATCAGTCAGAAACTCAGATATGTAGCATCAAATAACAACAATGACATATGATGCGGCAGCAAATATTTCAGTCTTGAAATATAACATTGTTTTCACCGGATCTCAAATGTCGAATTCTGTCCCATTTCTTATGAAGGGGTTCGGAACCAGCCATCGGCATTGGTCTGCAAAAAGCTGTGAAATGATTTGGCGCCAGGATAAAGTCAAGATATTCATTTACAAGGTCTAATTGGGAGCGCCATATTTGTCTTCCGTATTCTCTCTCAACGCCCTCCGTTCCGACGGAATGAGGCTGCGCTGATTCGACGAGGTTAGACTTGGTTTGCCCACTGCATTACGTAAGATGGTCTTAATGTTGCGGTTGTTTTCATTCCGCAGCGCTTGAGCGCCAAGAGATGACATCCTGGAGGTGGTCTTTCTGTGCCGTTTGATTTACCAGTTTTTGGCTCGTCGCTTCAGAGATCATGTAGCCCAGGACGGGAACAGCGCGTACCTCCCTGCCGTCCGTGGCGCCAGTGTTGTCGACCTGGGTAAACGGAGATGATCGTAAGAGCATGTCTGCCAGGTTTAGGTGCTTCCCTGGGACATACTGTGCAGCAAATTGATAGTTTGGAAGTCTCAAAAACAACCTTTGAAGGCGGGGAGGCATGCCACAAGTTCCTTTCGAAGCTCTACGCAACAGATGTTTGTGCTCCGTCTCGATGACAATCTTGTGTCCGTAAAAGGACTGGTAAAATTTATCACTACCAAAAGAAATGGTGAGCGCGTAGTTTTCAATTTGCTCGTAACGCTGCTCTGTTTCCGTCAGCACACGAGATGCACCTGCCACTGGCCGCCATTGGCCGCTATAACGCTGCAAAAGCGCTGCGCCGATGACGTCTTTTGAAGGGTTGCAAGTTATCTTTGATTGCCTTTTGGAGCAAAGATGGCTAGCACAGGCACAGCGCACAAAGTATGTACGATGCTTTTCAATACCTCATGCGGTTTTCATCCCACTCAAATCGGAGTGTAGTTTGATAACCGATCGCAATGGCGCATTTCGCTTACACGGGCGTGGTACATATGTAACCAAATAGTTTAGAACGCAGAGCATGCGTCGCACATCAGATTTATTTTTAGGAATCCTAAAGTTGTTAAAGTTTGCAGCAAACTAACAACTTTAGGGTTAGGCGATATGCCCTCGTGAGTAATGATATCACCTAGGAACTGCCTGTCAGTAACGCCAAACTGGCATTTTTCTGCGTTAAAAAACAGTCCCACTTTTTGAAAAGCTTTCATGACTGTCGCTCTTCCTTGATCGTGCTCTTTTTTGGTTGTCCCCTCCGCCCACTCCCCCCACACCAATATATTGTCGGTGTACACGTGCACATAAGGAAGGCCAGTGAAGATTCGATCATATTGCCACGCGCGTTTCTTATTTTCACTTTGCTCTATTCGGTTTTCGCCCTCAAAGGCTGTCAGCAATGCTCAGCGCAAACCGCGCCTCATTGTTCTAGAAGCTTCGCGATCATTGTAGATCATTTTGTTAAGATTGCGCGCAAGACGCGACCACTCGAGATTATTCCAGAGCGTACGCGATGACCAGTGATAAGGCTAGAATGTTCGACGCGTGATGCATAAAAGCCGGCGCGCTCCAACGATGTTCAGTTCATCGACGGCCGACGCTCTGTTCGCCGCTATCAGTCTCAGCGTTTATTGCTGTAATCTCACCTTCAGTTTACCGGCCACAAGTTCGGCCCAAATAAAGTGTTTCATCTTAGACTACTGCCTACTACCTTCGTCAACGTCACGACCACGTGACATCTGGTGGAGGTGCTGTTCCTTCATGTTCCGGACGCCCCCCGTCAAGCCGCGAACCGAGCCCAAGTCGCGAGGAAGACATCGACGGCAACCCTGAGCAGCGATCAAGCCGAAGACAACAAGGTCTGCGGCCAGAGTACGGGCCTTTACCTGACAAGACCCGGCGGAACAAGACCCCGACCTCGACCGCAGCGACGATGACAGCCCCTGTGCCGCCTGCACCTATCCTGCTCCGGCAACCCAAGGAGCCGCCTACCTTCCGTGGTTCAGCACTTGAAGACCCGGAGAGCTGGCTGGAAGCGTACGACCGAGTCGCCGCTTTCAATGCGTGGACCAGCGAAGACAAGCTTCGCCATGTGTACTTCGCCTTGCAAGACGCCGCCCGCACCTGGTTCGAGAACCAAGAGCGAACCCTGACAACGTGGGACACCTTTCGCACAAGGTTCCTGGCTACATTCACGAGCGTCATCCGCAAGGAGAGGGCCGAAGCGCTGCTCGAAACCCGCTCGCAGCTCCCAAACGAAAACGTGGTGCTCTTCACAGAAGAGATGACCAGACTCTTCCGCCACGCCGACCCCGAAATGCCGGAAGACAAAAAAGTTCGCTTCCTCATGCGAGGAGTAAAGCAGGAGCTGTTCGCGGGTCTGATGCGGAACCCACCGAGCACTGTCCAGGAATTCATCTCCGAAGCGACGACGATTGAAAAGACGCTGGAGATGCGCACCCGGCAATTCAATCGCCGCTCGACGCCAGCCTACGCTGACATTCAATCCCTCTGCTCAGACGACCTGCGCGAGACCATAAGGGCCGTAGTGCGCGAGGAGCTTCGTCGAATGTTCCCGTCATCCCAGCCGCAGGTTTCCTCGATCGCAGATATGGTTCGAGAGGAAATCCAGCAGTCGTTGGGTACCCCTGAACCGCAACAGCCTCTGCCGCAAGCCATGACCTACGCCGCTGCTGCCCGACGCTACGCTCCCGCTCCACGCCCACGTCAAGACACCGCGCCGCCGCAGTACCGCCGCCAGACGCCGCCCCCACCGCCGCCATCTCGCCCGCCTGCCGGCCAACGGTACACTCTAAGAAAAAAACCAGCTCGAGGGGGGGAGTAACGTCAGCTTTAGTCCTCAAGTCGTGTCGTTAGTCCACCAGAGGACCAACTGTGGTGAAGGGCGTGTCGTGTGTAACTTTGGAGGACTAACGGGAGGACGAATGGCTCACTTACTCCCTCGGGTAGGGGTTGAAAGGAAGAAAAGACGCTTTCTCTGCAGCCCTTCTTGGGAGCGGCCCGCAGCCTTTGAAAGGTCATGGCTCTCGGTCAGGTGCGCCCTATTGTTCCGAAACTCGCCTTTCTACTTTTTCGGGGTGCTGGTTGCACGCGGCGGGATGCTGAAGGGGTAGGAATGTGGCGAATGCATGTTCAAAGGTTTACTGTACTGATGACAAGGCTCGTCGGCCCGCTTACTGTTGCGATCAAGAAAATAACGCGAGAAAAGATTAATTTGTAGGGTGTTAATGCTGCACCGCCAATTATGAGGACTTGAAACTTAGTTTACCAATAAGCTTCAAAATATTTACTAGCGGGGACAATCGTGCAAGTGTGGCAGACATTTCAGCGCGTATATTGTGTATCCATCCGCGCCGCACTTTCTTCTTCAGAATCGCTCACTGCAGTCACGAGTGCGGTTCGTGTTCGTCACTTGTGATCTTTGTTGCTCTGATTTCGTGGAACGCGAGTGCCGCTATCTACTGAGACTATCAATGTAGCCGTGAAAAGCATACTTCGCTGCATGTGCTGCAATTGTGGACGCGCATGCAAGTGTGTTTCTGTGGAACGGCTGTTCAATGGACTCAACACCGGAACTTTCCTGCGGAGAAATGGACACCCCAGCTTACGTGTAAGCCTCTTTTCTGCAAAGCTTCAAGAATGGACGCCGGCACCTTGAAGTGTGATCACCATTTTGTGGATTAGCTGCCTCTGCAAACCTCGTGCCTTTGTTAATTCTCAAGGTAAGTTTTTCATTTTCATCGCCTTGGCACATTCCATTATAAAGAATATGAAAGCTGAAAAAGCATTGTGCGCGGCATGTTTTAGCATGTTGTATGAGCGTGCGATTGCGTAATCATTGGGGCTTACGTGATCGAGGCGTGCTCTTCTAGCTATTTTATTTTTATAACAAAAAGCATTTCCAATAGACTTGTTACACTCAGTAGAAAAAGTGAACTAACGCTTAATTTAAAGACAGTACGTTGTGTGGACAAAACTCAATGCGTTAATTAAATTTATGTGGGCGTTTTTCTAAGAGCTGGATGCTTCGCCTGTCTAGTGAAATAGCCGATAGTTCTGCAGCGCGTTTTTCTGCCTCAGAAGTGCGGCTACCACTCGCGCATTCGAGAGGATTTTACTTGATCTTCCTTTCGTAGTTACAAGTATGAACGAGATGCCGATCTCATTTGGAGAGCGCAGAGGTAAGCAACGATCCGCAGGGAAACTGCTGTTTCGAAAGATGCGCCCTGACAAACTTGATCAAGGCAGAAATATGGTCGGCGACTGCATACACCTGGTAAATTGCTAGTAAACAATTGACACTAAGTTGAATTGCTTGTCATTTTTTTCTTGACATCCTTCTCCGTATCAACGAAGATGATATGGGTATTCTTACTAGACTCCGGTACAGTTGGGTGTCAGGAGGTCTTCTACTCCAAGAACGTATGCTTGGGCATGTTAGTAATTCATGTTTCACTTTTTAGCGCACAAACGAAGATGGACGAAAAGCGACACGGACGCAGCACTGGGCCTTCAACTAGGCGAGCAAGACTCACCGGTCGTCTGACTTGCAGTGCCGCTTCATCAAGGTGAACAGCAGCCGAGGGCCAGTACCGCTGGTGCGCGTGGCGCACTTTTTGGGAAAAATAAATGTTTCTAGCCCTGAAGTGATCTCTCGAATTATTCGTTCCTACACACATACATGGATGTAGTGCTGAGTAGAGCGCAGATGACCTAAGCTATCATGTCAGTCTGGTGAAGATGGCCAGGTCATTCACAGGTAAATCATTAGCGGATTACTCGTTAGTGCCTTCAAAAAATTGTCCAAATGGATTAACAATTTATCCGGAAGGAGTAACACTCACTCTTCCAGGGATGATTTCACGGGATCCACAGTTTGTCCTCATGAGAGTAACATTTGCTCTCCCAAGGATCATCTCCGAGGGTCACCAGTTAGTCCTTATGAGAGTAATATTTGCTCTGTCAGAGACCATTTCCGAAAAGCAACTGTTAGTCCTTACAGGAGTAACCATTAGTCCTCACAGGAGTAACCATTAGTCCTCACAGGAGTAACCATTAGTCCTCACAGGAGCAACCCTTAGTCCCTTTGCAGTTAATCCTTCAAGGACTAACTGTTTATCCTCTTGCAGTTCATCCCCAAAAGGACTATTGGTTGTGGCAAATCAGTTGATCCCCAAAAGGACTAACCTCCCTACCCCTTTTAGTCCTTTTTTTCTTAGAGTGTACACACCGAGGAAGACCGACATCTGGCGAGCCCCCGACCACCGTCCCCTCTGCTACCACTGCGGAGAAGCCGGCCACACGTACCGCCGATGCCAGTACCGTGAGATGGGATTACGAGGCTTTGCCGTCAACGCGCCTCGTCCACAGCGGGGTGAACGACCACAAGACATCGCCGACTATCTCACAGGAGCTCAGTGGACACCCCGACGACCATCCCGCTCGCCGTCGCCTGGCCGCTACATGTCACCGCACCGCCGGCAGTACACTGGCCCAAACCGGGGCCGGTCGCCTAGCCCGTATCCGGGAAACTAGGGGGCAGCAACCGATGGAGGTGCGGTTGCTGTACGACGAAATGCCGAAGATCCTCCGCGGCCGACGACGACGACAACGCGACGAAACCTGCAGAACATGACGCGAAGCAGACGTAGCCCTGCCGACGAAACGTCGCGGACCGACAAAGACGTGACGACGCAACAAGGAAGCAGCGCAAGGAATCGACGTAGCCGTGATCCAATGCCGCGTCCCAACCGCAACGCACGACGACGAACCAGCGACCTCGACGTAATATTCGACGGCCACAACGTCACCGCTCTCGTCGACACTGGAGCGGACTATTCCGTCGTCAGTGGGCCTTTCGCGACGAAGTTGAAGAAAGTGAAGACTGCTTGGCAAGGCCCTGAAATCCGGACCGCTGGGGGTCATGTAATAACGCCGGCCGGTGTTTGCACAGCAAGAGTCACCATCAATAACCGGACTTATCCCGCCAGCTTTCTAATCCTACAGCACTGCTCCAGGGATGTGATACTTGGGATGGACTTCCTATGCAAACACGGCGCCGTCATCGACCTAAGGTCTGAGTCGATAACACTAACCTCGCAAAAAGCGCTGCCTACCCAGACGACGCCAGGGATCCATGCATTGAACGTGATAGAAGAGCACGTCACCGTTCCGCCTCTCTCCAGCGTCATCATTTCCGTCGGCACCGAAAAAACCCGCAGATTTCGAAGGCGTTATCGAGGGTGCACAGCACCTGCTTGTACACCGTCATATTTGCGTCGCACGAGGCGTCGCCGAGTTGCGTGAAGGGAAAGCAACAGTGATGCTTACGAACTTCAGCAACGAATACAAGCACGTGAGCAAAGGCACGACGGTCGCCTACATCGAAAAAATTGTGGAAGCCAGCAACGCTCTCGCCCTCGCCGAGCCTACCGAACATGCTACGACGAACCAAGCCCATGAACTAGCTTTCCACGTCAATCCGAGCCTTCCGACGCATAAACAAGAACAGCTCAAAACCCTGCTGTTCCAATACAGGGACTGCTTTTCGTCGTCGTCAAGAGTTCGACAGACCCCAGTCGCACAACACCGCATCATAACAGAGGAAAGTGCCAGGCCACTACGTCAGCGCCCGTACAGAGTTTCGACGCGAGAACGCGAGGCCATAAAGAAACAAGTCGACGAAATGTTACGCGACGACATCATCCAGCCTTCAAAGAGCCCGTGGGCGTCACCCGTGGTGTTAGTGAAGAAAAAGGACGGAACCCTACGCTTCTGCGTCGACTATCGCCGCCTGAACAAAATAACGAAGAAGGACGTGTACCCTCTCCCACGGATTGACGACACCCTGGATCGACTTCACAACGCGAGGTACTTTTCGTCGATGGACCTCAAGACCGGCTATTGGCAAATTGAAGTCGACGAGAGAGACCGAGAGAAGACCGCGTTTATAACACCAGACGGACTCTTCGAGTTCAAGGTCATGCCCTTCGGTCTTTGCTCGGCGCCTGCGACTTTCCAACGGGTTATGGATACAGTACTGGCAGGATTGAAGTGGCAGACTTGCCTGGTGTACCTGGACGACGTCATTGTGTTTGCTTCAAACTTCGACGAACACCTCCGGCGACTTGCCGCAGTACTTCAAGCAATCAAGACCTCCGGCCTCACCTTGAAGCCTGAAAAGTGCCACTTCGCATACGAGGAGCTCTTGTTCTTGGGTAACGTGATCAGCAAGTCCGGAGTACGCCCTGACCCTCAGAAGACAGCCGCCATCGCTACATTCCCGCCACCCGCCGACAAGAAGGCCGTCCGTCGATTTCTTGGCCTGTGCGCCTATTACAGGCGGTTCGTCAAAAATTTTGCCCGCATCGCCGAGCCACTCACTAACCTGACCAGAGCCGACGTCGAGTTCAAGTGGCAAACGCCGCAAGAGGAAGCATTTCAAGAACTAAAACGACGCCTGCAAACGCCTCCGTTACTTGCGCATTTCGACGAACACGCCGAAACAGAAGTGCACACCGACGCAAGCAGCGTGGGACTCGGCGCCGTCCTTGTGCAGAGGACGGACGGACTGGAGAGGGTCATCAGTTATGCTAGCCGGTCGCTATCCAGGGCAGAGGCCAACTATTCCACCACAGAAAAGGAGTGCCTCGCCATCATCTGGGCTACGTCAAAGTTTCGCCCCTATCTCTACGGGAGGCCCTTCAAAGTCGTGAGCGACCACCACGCCTTGTGTTGGCTAGCTAACTTGAAGGACCCTTCAGGTCGTCTCGCAAGATGGAGTCTAAGACTTCAAGAATTCGACATTACCGTCGTTTACAAGTCCGGACGAAAGCACTCTGACGCCGACTGCCTGTCTCGCGCCCCCCGTCGAGCCGCCACCCCAGGAAGACCAGGACGACGACTACTTCTTGGGAGCCTTAAGCGCTGATGACTTCGCCGAACGACAGCGAACCGATCCGGAACTCAAGGGCCTGGTGGAATACCTCGAGGGCAAGGCCACCGTTGTTCCAAAGGTGTTCAGACGAGGACTGGAGTCGTTTTTCTTGCGGAACGGCGTTCTCCTAAAGAAAAACTTCTCGCCACTTCGGGCCAACTACCTCCTCGTAGTACCTTCCGCGTTACGTCCAGAAGTTCTGGACGCTCTCCATGACGACCCGACTGCTGGACACCTTGGACTTTCCCGCACGCTAGCGAGGATACAAGAAAGGTATTACTGGCCTCGCCTCACTGCCGACGTCACCCACTACGTAAAGACTTGCCGAGATTGTCAGCGACGGAAGACACCTCCGACTAGGCCAGCTGGACTTCTGCAGCCCATCGAGCCACCTCGCCGGCCGTTCCAACAAATCGGCATGGACTTACTGGGGCCCTTCCCGACGTCGAATTCCGGAAATAAATGGATCGTCGTAGCTACTGACTACCTCACCCGCTACGCCGAGACGAGGGCCCTGCCCAAAGGCAGCGCCGCCGAGGTAGCAAAGTTCTTCGTCGAGAACATCGTCCTGCGTCATGGCGCCCCAGAGGTCCTCATTACTGACAGAGGTACGGCCTTTACCGCGGACCTAACTCAGGCGATCTTGGGATACAGCCACACAAGCCACCGCCGGACCACCGCGTACCACCCACAGACCAACGGCCTGACCGAGCGTCTAAATAAGACCATTGCCGACATGCTGGCCATGTACGTCGACGTCGAACACAAGACGTGGGACGCCATCCTTCCGTACGTGACCTTCGCGTACAACACGGCCGTACAAGAAACGACGCAGTTGACGCCATACAAGTTGGTCTACGGACGGAGCCCGGCAACGACGCTCGACGCCATGTTACCAAACGTGACCGACGAGGAAAACATCGACGTGACCACCTACCTACAGCGCGCCGAAGAAGCACGACAGCTCGCCCGCCTACGGATCAAAAATCAGCAGAGGACTGACAGTCGCCGCTACAACCTTCGACGACGCCACACGGAATACCAACCCGGTGACCGTGTATGGGTGTGGACGCCAATACGCCGACGGGGACTCAGTGAGAAGCTTCTTCGACGATACTTTGGACCGTACAGGGTACTTCGACGCCTCGGCGCACTCGACTACGAGGTTGTCCCTGACGGCATTACGAACTCTCAGCGGCGCCGTGCGCGACCTGAAGTCGTCCATGTCGTGCGCCTGAAACCATATTACGCGCGTTAGTGAATTTGAGGACTGTACTTTTTGCTTTATTATTGTACTTTCTTTATTGCTGTTATTTATCGTTGCATGCATTGGCCACCTCCCCCCCGTGTTCTGTTTTAAGCATCGGGACGATGCTTTTTTCAGAGGGGGGCATTGCCACGCGCGTTTCTTATTTTCACTTTGCTCTATTCGGTTTTCGCCCTCAAAGGCTGTCAGCAATGCTCAGCGCAAACCGCGCCTCATTGTTCTAGAAGCTTCGCGATCATTGTAGATCATTTTGTTAAGATTGCGCGCAAGACGCGACCACTCGAGATTATTCCAGAGCGTACGCGATGACCAGTGATAAGGCTAGAATGTTCGACGCGTGATGCATAAAAGCCGGCGCGCTCCAACGATGTTCAGTTCATCGACGGCCGACGCTCTGTTCGCCGCTATCAGTCTCAGCGTTTATTGCTGTAATCTCACCTTCAGTTTACCGGCCACAAGTTCGGCCCAAATAAAGTGTTTCATCTTAGACTACTGCCTACTACCTTCGTCAACGTCACGACCACGTGACAATATGTTTGGGGAGCCGATGAAACGCTGCACGGCAACCGGAGGTAACGGTATTTTCCGAAGGAATTGTCAAATGTGCATGTTTTCGACGTTTTCTCGACCAGTCACACCTGACGAAAAACAGAATTTGCGTCCAAACGGCGAAAATAGGCTGCACAGGCGAATTCTCTTTCCCTGTCCTCACGCTTTGGGAGCTGGTAATGCTTCCTTTTCACATGCTCGTTGATCATGCGTTCATGTAAATACGGAGCAAGCCATCTTGTCTTTTTAAAACCAAGGCCAATGGGCTTACACAGTCTGTGGGACCATCCTTTTTCATGATGATCCCCGCGCGCTCCATTCTCTCCAGCTCTTCTCGGAGTGGCTTTCGGAGACACATGAGAACCCGCCTGGCTGTTTGGATGACTGGCGTTGCCGAAGGTTGCATGACCATGCTGTAGGACTTCTTTAGGTGGCGTAGCCCCCGGAAGACCTGCTTCAAATCCTTAGTTTCTTCGTACTCTGAATCATGGACAGTGGCGACCGCACGTTGAACGAATTGCAAGGATTCGCTTGCCTCCAGTCCTAGTAAGGTTTGGCGGCGATTCTTTACAACAAAGAATTTCCCGGTGGTGGAATAGTTGCCGAGTGTGAATTTCAGTTTCGTCGTTGCGAAGTGAGTGATCACACCCATGGTGTAAGCTTGCGGCACCGCACCTGTAGGCGTTAACTTTTCCTCATCTGGAAACTGACGGAACACCGAGAATTGTAGCAACTTGGCCTGTGACCCGTTGTTCACATTGAAGATGATGTTTCTCCCAGATATTTCAGCTTCTGCCTTCCAATCTTTGCTGCTTTCTCTGTCAGTTCCTATTTATAGAACGTCAAAGTCGTTAGTAACAACTTGATGATAGCTAGTCGGTTCATAATTATAGCAAAGAAAATAACAGCGCGAATGGAACAGGAAGAAAAAGGAACGAAGAGCACGGGACAAGCGCTGACGGTCAAGTGAATGTTTCGTACAAGAAAACAAACATTTCGTACATTCTCAGAATAAACATGTTCACATTAAGCACTTGCTAATGACAATCAGAATCTTTAAATCGAGCATGCTAAACACCTCCAACGCCTCATCGCCATCTGCGCTTAGATGCAGCGCTGGTTTTGCAGCTGTACTTCGAGGATGCTTCTTCACTGCGGTCGTCTGCAGGAACAAGTCAAAATAAGGTTTCAACGGCCTCCAACTTTGCGAAAAGTTGCCGGTCAGTTGCAAGGGTTGCGGAACCTTCAGGAGTTTTATCGTTGTCGCTGGTATCAAACTTCTGACACCATATAACGCGTCACCTGTCTGACAAAGGACCGCGGTAACTGCATGTTGACGGTAACAAGAACAGCACGAGGGACAGAAGAAGTGCACGAGACAATTCCCTCGTCTGTCCCTCGTCTTTTTTGTGAGCGCTGCACAGTCCTAACCATGAATCAATACCAACCTCTCAATTTTCTATTCTAAGTCAGTTTATATAGGTGGGGGGGGGGTGAGGCAAACTCCATGGCAAACGCGCGGATCACGCTGTCACCGTCCCATCACGATAACACAGTGAACACGCTGTCACTAAAGGCAGACCGCGCATGTCCGATACAGGGATGACCACTAGAATAATCGTCGAGGTGTCCGAGGACAGAAAGTTTCCATCGGCCATAGCGACAGTTGAACGAGTTGAGCTGAAGTCCTGCCTTGTGGAATATAGAAAGAATTGTTGAGGCACACTTGAGGTGTGTCTCAGAAATTGGAAAAAAAAACAATGATGTCAGTGAGGTAGCACAGGCTGATTTGCCACTGCAAACCGTGAAGGAGGACGCGCATGTTTCGTTCGAATGCAGCTGGGGCTTTGCATAACTCGAATGGCATCACTTTTAACTGATGGAGGCCATCAGGTGTAATAAAAGCAGTCTTTTGACGGCACATGTCTTCAACCGCAATCTGCGAGTAGCCGAAATGAAAGTCTATTGAAAATAAACATTTCGCACCACTGAGACAGTCAAGGGCGTCGTCTGTCCGTGGTAAAAGAGACGTCTTGATCTTGTTCAGCAAATCGTTCCTGGTGAGTCGATCGCAGAAAGGTATCATCATCTTAATGTGTTTGTGCCACTGTCCAGCCTGCCTGTAACCTATGATCATAATAAACGGGTATTTGCCAAATAAATTGGGTGAATCACACTACTCGCCACTTATCCACTAAAACTGAAGAAGGCAACAGTTAGCCGAACAAATGGCTGCGAAGCGACGATGGCGAGCCGAAGATCCCGAGTGCGTACAAGAAGAGAATACTAGGGAACGGGAAAGGCAACGGCGGCTGCAAGAAGAGCCCGAAGTAGTAGAAGGCCTACGCCAACGACGACGTGCCCGCAGATCTATGATAGGTGTGAACGTTTTGTTTCAGCGCGAGTTTCCGTCTCTGGAGTTTTTAACAGCCGCGTCGTGTCTGTGACTGTCTGTGGTTTAGCTCCAACCTCTCTGTGCTGAGATTCAACGTAGAAACAACCTAGTGCCACCTAGCTAAAGCGTAGCAACGACCTAGAAGCAACGTAGAAATAACCTGCATCACCTAGCTAAGGCCTAGAAACAACCTAGAAGAAATCGGATTAGTCTTCAGAATCGCTCAGTTTCGCTGTTTCAAAGGCTTGCGCGGCGTAGTGCAAGGTTCGGGAACTTTTTTGGTTACCTTGCTGAGATTCCGGTAATCGACAGAGAAACGCCAGCTGTTATCATTCTTGACGAGCACGGCCAGCAAAGCCTATATGCTTGAAGTTCAGTGATGTGCCGGGCGAGCATCTTGCTGATGTCTTTTCTGGCGCTCAGTAGAGGAAACACGATAGGGTCGTAGGTGCATTGGGTTAGCATCGCCGGTGTTTATTCGATGCTTTACAACGGTTGTATGGCCAAGTGGTCAGCCATTGAGATCGAAGGTGGCCTGGTACGACGCGAGGAGGTCACAAAGCACGCGCACATACTCGACCGGAACGCTCAGAGGCGATAAGTTTGCCATCCGTTCGTAATGTAGCTCGGTACAAATAAATACTGGTAGGCGATGGTGCATCCCCCATTAAGGCGGATAATCCTAGTCGCATGTCTGGGCAACTGTCCCAAGGTATATACGCCGGGGAAGCACTTGAGAACATAGTCGCAAATTCACGATAGTGAGACATAAGGCATTGTCATTTATAGTGATCACCCCATGGCCAGAGTTCGGGGAAATGTGCACGTAGCACCATCTCTGATCACTGACAACGATGGCCTGCCGTAATTGAATGGGAAATAGGCGAGAAAAGTCATATGAGACAAAAAAGCTACTTCAAAAATGGTTCCCGGTTATTTCAGCAGAGACGCACTGGAATATTCTGGGAAAATTACAGGGTCGCACTACAAAGCAGGTGGCTTCCCAGAGTGTTTAATATTTTACAGTGGGGCCCCATGTGTTCGTCCTGTTGAGCCACACGCTTTGAAGTGTAATGCTGCAATTTTGCTAGACTGTTCCGATAGGTATGTGTGGAACCCAGAGTCATTTTTCATAACTAGCTTTTTTACAGCGAAAGCTGTTATGAGATCACAACAAGGGTCGTTTCTGCGCCGTAGTTGCCCGCCGCCGCCGCCGCCGGTGTCCGTAACCAATATCGCACGAAGTAAGAAAAAACTAAATAAATAAAAAAACACCTGTGACAGAATGGGAATCGAACCCGGGTCCTCTGCGTGGCAGCCCAGCACTCTACCACTGAGCTACGCCACTGCTTCTTTTTTTCTCTTACATGGTATTTATTACAAATGAGGTTCATGTATACACATAGCGTCCAAAAAACTTAAGGCTTCCTCCACAAATGTACAATAGGCATTACAAAACAAATTTCCCGCAACACCTTGTTCTAAAAGGGTATTTGAGCAGTGCATTCTATGAACTGTGGATACCAGTCCGGCCGAAACTGTAGTTCTTCATAGAAGTCTTTTAGCTGTACAGTCATTTGCACGAAATGTGACCGCGAAGACACCATTGATTCCGCATGCCTGTCTAACATGCGAGTTTTCCATAAACTGTGCATGCCCATTAACAACAGCATGTTGACTGGCATAGCATTGGGTTTAGCATTGGGTTTGGGTGGTACCAGATAACGTATGGTGTGAGAATTTAAATCAAGTTGCTTTTTAAAAGCCCTCTGCAGGACGTCCCAAAAGAGGATGGCGTCCTTACAACTAATGAAACAATGTTCTATTGTTTCTGGAACTTCACAGAGGCGGCAATTAATTGAGGATGCAAAGATACCTTTGGTGCTTAACCAGGTTTTTACAGGCAGTGTTTCTGTGTGCACTTTGTAGAAAAATGTCTTCGTTATTGGTGAAATAGGCATTTTCTTCACACGTACTAGCACGTCATGACCAGACAATCCAGCATATAGTGAGCGGTACAGTGGGGCCGGATATAACATATCTAATAGATCGTTATACAGATCTTTTCTTGCGCTAGAGAACAAATAATCATTGGAGAATCTTGCTGTGAGAAAGCGCACTGATTCGTATACTTCACGCATGAAACCTTGCAAATAGGGAGGCGATACAGTATTAGTAGGTACCACTAAATTTGGTAAAACATCGGCTAAATTCACTTGCAAGAAAGTTCGAAGCAGCGGATGGGCACAGTCGCGAAAATAGAAAAAACGTGATACCAGCTGTCTAATAAAGAGGTGAACCAACCCGAGACCACCTGCGCAAACTGGTCTAAAAACATTGTCACGCCTCATTGGTTCATAGGTTGATGACCAAATGAAGGTAGCAAATATTCGGTGAAACTTCTGAATCTAAACCCTGGAACGATAAATTATTTGCAGTACGTAGAATATTTTTGTTGCCAGAAACAGATTGCATGCCTTAGCTCTGCCAAAGATAGAGAGGTTATGCGGAATAAACGTCTGGGCATAACGCTTTAGGGTGGGTACACGTTCTTTCCAGTTCCTTTCCTTTAGATGCATACAGATCAAGAGCTACGCCACTGCTTGAAACTGCGGTGCAAACTGACCCTACGCAAGCTTCATATCGGGCTAAGGAATCGCGTTAACGTGTGTTGTAAAGCGTTTTAGAGCAGTAAAGTAAGAACCAGGCGTAACACAATGCGAATTGCGTAACGAGTGAGTCGTTCAGTGCTCCAACCCATTACAAAAGCCTGAGGCATAATTCTTCATCGTCGTCAGCCACAGCATCAACAAAGTGCACATAATTCGTTACAAGAGTGTAGCGGGCACCGCGCTTTTCTGAAGAATGACGAAGAATGGCATAGTAGACGCTTCCCCACTACACAAAATTATGATGATTGATGGCGTAGTGGGTACCATGCAAGTGGGCTTGTAGTAGTTGCCCCAAGAGTGTTTAAAAAGGCTAAAGGCCGCTCTCCCAGCTTTCGCTGTGGCTGTGCTGCGCGTTCTGCGCAGGCCTGGCGGTTTTTTTTCAAGAGAGATGATTGTTTTCGGCTATTTTCATAGTTATGGCAGGACAGAGTTGCTGCCACTGAGAGATGGTGCCACGTACAGAGGTTTCAACATCCTGGAAAGGTGTGCCGGAAAGTGACATTTTCGAGCAGAGGACGGTAGCGTTCGGTGACCAGACATAATCGTCATGGTCCACAGGCTTTAATGCGGACTAATATTTGCTACATATAATTCAAAGTAACAAGGCTGAATACAACTTTATAGTTTACAATAGTGTTGTAGTTATATCTTCGTGCCTCGGCTAAGAAATCAGGTGTTCACCTGCCCACGCCTTCACGAACGCTGAACATGTTAATGAACATAGGAGACACGCCTGTTAAAAAAACATAGGGGAACTTCAAAAATATATATTATTGTCTCATAGGGGGGAACGCTCTGAGCGTGCAACTGTGCCAGACGTGCATCACATGGACTCTGCGTTTTGTGTGGTGCTCTAGTGGATTTTTTCACCGTATGCCTTCGGATTTCGGTGAGCAAGATCGTGAACACCACGGGAGTCAGTGGAAGGTGTGTATTCTTCTACATTCACTGGACAATTTCTTTATCGACGGCAGTTTGTGCCTAGCTGATGGGTTGGGCCTAACAACGCTTAGGCTCGGCTCGAGTACGGCCGTGCCGCTTGGCGGTCGCGTCCGTGGCTAAGTCCGCTGCGACCATGGACTCAGTGAACGCTCCTGCACCCTTAGGCCCACTTCAGCAACTGAAGCAACCCACGGCATCACTCATGGCCTCTTGTACGGATGGCATCGCAACGGAACATCGGAACGCCAGCTCAACGAGGCCGGGAACGCGCACGGTACCTGACGCGGACGCTGTGGCGGCGTCGGGCGGTTCAACGCCCTTGACATCGACGCAGCTCACCACTACGAGTCCCGAGGACAGCATGGACGACGAGGACAACGAACCATCGGAATGGGACACGGTCAACTACCGCCGATACACGACGCGAAGACTCAAGGGCGAACTGCGGTCGGAGCGGGTGAGTAGGCCTCACTTTTTCGTGCTCGTCAGGCCGCTTAACCAAATGTCTATACAGGAGATCCCGAAGTCGGCAATTACTCGCCTCATAGGACAAACTGCTCCCACCAGCGTTGCCGCTGAACATTCTGCATTTAAGTATATAGTTAAGGCCAATGCAGTTAGACCGTCCATTTGGGATAAGCAACACTTACACAATTTGCTAGCACAAGGAGAGCTGACGCTGGGATCGGCAGTTGAGGCGCGCAGGATTCCTGTTGAGATAGTGGACGCAACTCAACCTGCTGAGGTCACTTGCAAGGGTGTCGTGAAGATACGAGCGGAGCACACTGAGGAATATATTGCGAATCACATTCGTTGCGAATCCGCTAACATTCTGGGATTTCGGATAATGGGCAAGACACAGATGCTTCTGATCACCTTCGATACGCCACGTCCTCCTAGACGGCTATCCTTGGATTACGAAATTGTCCCAGTGTATGAGCACAGGCCTAGGGCCCTAGCATGTTTTCGGTGTCATGGACTGGGCCACATGGCCAAGTTCTGCCCGTCGCAAGCTGTATGTCGTCACTGCGGCCGCACGCACGAGGAGGATAGTCAGTGCGAGGAAACACCATTCTGCGTGGCTTGTCAAGCAGCAGGCTACATCTCATTGGACCCCAACTGCCCCACTAGAGCATTTAAAGCCACAAGCCCGCCGCTACCCAAGAAAAGTGCTGCTACAAAATCGAATCAAGGAGAGCGGCCAGCATCAATAGCTAAAAACACAGACACTTCGTTCCCGACATGGTCGCAGGTGACGGCATCGAACGGGGCAACAAACATCAGAAAGGTTGAGGATCGACTTGAGCGTTTCGAACAAGCCCAGGCAGCCTCGACAGGTGCTTGGACCAAGTTCCAGCAACAAATGGAAAACTTCATGCAACAAAAACTAGACGCAATGCAACAGCAGATCACATCTTGGATGCAAGCCTCCCAAGGAATCCGCGAGCAAACAGCGATGAACTCACCACCCCCGGTGAAGCCTAAAAAATCGGATGGACCGCCAGTCCCCAATAAATCATCACCACCTGCTGTAGAGCACACTACGACGCAGCCGCGCATCGAAAAGCAGCATGAGCAACAGAAGACTCATCGTACCCTCGAACGAGAATCAGCTGTTATGACGGACCGGGCACTGGACACCATCATGCAGCTCCTCGAGAAACTAAACTCCCGCATGGAAGCAATTGAGCGAGCCATGGCACAACAGGAACAAGTAATTATGCAACATAAAGACGTAAACGAACCAGAAATCGCACAAATTAAAGCGACTGCAGACGAATGCAAGAGGAACTACCGGCGCGCCCGCAATCGCAGCAGAGAATAACCATGAAAATTCCTAATAATATATGCATACAATGGAACTGCAGGAGTATCTCTCAGAATGTTCAAGCATTGAAGTATCAAGTTGACCAATATTCTCGTCATTCTGCTTCAAGAGACAAGGGGTGCAGTCTCGCTATGCAATTATCAGACATTCGCCTACCCAACTATCACCCATGCCCCTAGGAAGCACACTGATGATGCCCCTTTGCCGAAAGGGCAGGCGGCAGTATTAGTTCACAGGTCATGCACTGCAATACTTATGGAAACCACACGAGCAAGCAATCAGTACAGGGAGCTGGTGGCAGTCAAGCTCGCTCTGCCAGGGAAAGGCAGGCGGCACTCACTGGTGGTTGCTTCGGTCTACTATCGCCCTTGTTGCGGCGCCACTTCACCGCAGGAATACGTGTGGATACAGCAACTGCTACGCGAGGCCAAGGGTACTCAGATCATAATAGGCGGAGACTTCAATGCCAAAAGTGATATCTGGGGATATACCACTGCTGATTCCAGAGGACGCCTTCTGGCTGATCAATTGGAATCACTACCGCTTTATATTTGCAACAGAATTGGGGTTCACACCAGGGCTGGGCTCCATGCAAAGCAGACGGATACCACTCCGGACTTAACCATCGCCACCCCTAAAGTAGTGGAGAGCTGGGAGACTCACTCTACCACTTGGGGCAGTGATCACTACCCCATTATTTTCTCGATTAACAAGAAAATTCGCAAGCAGCGCGCATGTATTTGATCTATCAACTGGTCCCACTTTCGGGACGGTACCGAAGCAAAATTCAAAACCATTGAAGAATTCATACATTTGCGTAATAACCTTCGCTCTGCCACAGAAGAAGCCTTTGGTGAAGAAGATGATGGATGCGTTGACTCGCCCATGATTTCTCTATGGAGGAAAGCCAACAAGCTAACACAACAGTACAAGACCAACGGCAGAAGGTACCAGACTCTTCGTCGCATCAGAGAAATCTTCAAGATTATTAAACAACATGGGGAGGAGCTGAGTCAAGCCCAGTGGGTCTCCACTTGTGAGCGACTAGGAAAAATTAAAGGCATGAAACAGCTTTGGGGAATTCTTCGCAAAATGCTTGGTAAAAGCAAAGCATCCTCACCACTCCAGACACTTGCCCTCCGATATGACGACGACGAGCATGAGGAGGAAATCATTAAAACATTTTTTCCTCATGCCAGCATTACAGCGCCTTCTCCACTCGAAACGCCAAAGATTGAATTTACAAGTCAAGACCTAGATGCTCCTTTTACGCTAGGGGAGCTTCATGCAGCCCTAAAACACGGCAGATGTGATTCTGCACCGGGACATGACAGCATCACTTGGAAAATGCTACGCAATCTGTCCGAAGAAGCCGAAACCGCCCTCCTAGAGGTCATCAACAAGCAATGGTCTCAGGGAGTGGTCCCAGAACATTTGCGTCTGTCGATCGTCAATCCTATACCAAAACCAGGAAAGGATCCTAGAATTATAGCAAATCTTCGTCCCATATCGCTCACACCGACCATATGTAAACTCACTGAGAGGATGATACGTACGAGGATAACCAACTATATTGAATACCACACCTCAGGTTTACACCCGTCTCAAGCCGGTTTCAGACCCAATATGGGAACGCACAACAGCCTCTGGTTGCTTCGAAGGGTTATAAATCGGAACTCACGAAGCGGACCTCCTGACCACATTTTAGCAGTCGACGTGCGGAAAGCTTTTGATAACGTCAAGCAGGACCATATCCTCTCAAATCTTGCAAAAGTATATCCCAGCCAACGAACGCTCGAGTGGATCGCAAGATTTCTGGAAGCGAGACCAATACGACTTCGCACTAATGCTAATACGCCCCGTACTGCTTACTATCTCGATCGAGGCGTTCCTCAAGGCTCTATCTTGGGTGCTCTGCTTTTTAATATTGCCATGCTCACTGTAGCCCAAGAACTGGAATCGAACACTGGCGCCCGCTATACCATATATGCGGATGATATAACCATTTGGACCGAAGCGCAGGACTATGGTGGGAATATTCAGGATATGGCAAATGAAGTTCAAGCAGCTCTGATTGCACTCGGAGATACCCTTCCAAGAATAGGATTGACTTTAGCGCCAGAGAAAATTCAACTTCTCTGCGTCAATGGCAGACGTAGTGCCCTTCCACCGGAGCAGGCAATCACATTGATACTAGGAGCTCATCAAGTCACAGCAACACACGGACATATTAAAATTCTCGGGATTCCCATACACAGTTGTAATACGGGACATCTTTGGACCAACGAGCTCAAAAAACAATGGCCAAAGCTACTTAACACAATAAAGCGCATCTCTAATAAATTTGGCGGAGCACGACAATCAGCCTGCGCCACCATAGTCAGATCAATCGCAGTTGGTAAAATCGCCTACGGTGGCACCGTGATAACGCTGTCAAAAAAAGCCGAAAAAACTCTACAGGTTCTTCACCGACATGTCCTTCGGACTATCACGGTACTACCGAGGTTTACCAATGTACAAAAACTCCAGGATCTCACGCCTATGCCCCACATTGACGATATTCTCAGAAATGCCCAGACATCCCTGTATAATCGTTTACAACTAAGCATCCAGGGGCAAGATACCCTGCTTTGGGACACCCGACGTGTCCGTATGGAACCCCGGGACACTGCTAGTGAAGCCACTACCCTCGTCTTTCCTCACCTGTGCCACTCCAAGACACGAGCACCACTTGCAATTGGAGCCTCTGCGGCCAGACAGCGGCTCTCTCAGCGGCACAATTTGCACACCATCAATGCCATATTTACCGATGCCGCTCTCGATGGACAACGCTTGGCCTTAGCATGGTACAAACCCTCGACCGGTGAGGCCAAGCGCTACACATGCAGAATGGACTACGCGACGCCTACACAAGCAGAACTTCTGGCCATTTGGACCACCCTGCAGGATAACATAGCACCATCAACTATTTACACAGACTCATTTGAGGCATTAAAGGACATAGAGGATCCAAATACAGAAGATGTCGCGGCTTTACGTATCCGTAAGATTCTCCTGCACAAACAGAAAAATGGCATTGACACTAGAGTCGCCTGGACGCCGGGACACGTGGGGATCCAAGGGGGAGGTAACGAGGTGGCACATAGTCTTGCCACCTCAAATGCTGGAGTTCTACCTTATCATCTCCGACCTCTCCTACGTGGATCGCCCGATCTCGGTAGCCACCCCTACGCAAATTTGTCACCGAGCTCCCACTTTGAGATGGCACGCCTTCGGCGCTTCCTCAAGTATATTAACCGGGAGAGACTCAAAGCTGTCACCCCTCCTCGTATCTTTCAGAACCTCGCCCTCAGCCGATCCCAGGAAATATTTATTAACAAAGTGCTTGCAAACACAGCCACTACACCTCATATAATTCATAAATGGCAGACTATTGATGACCGGAAGAGGGGCATTGACACCTCTACCCCCCTGCATATGTACCCTTTGCCACTCTTCATGCATAGCCAACATGGAGCGCCTCATTCTACACTGTCCTGCCCTACATTATTATCGAAAGGACAACGGCATTTTTCTACATCCCGATTTGGAAGCGGTACAAAAGGACATACTCGAGAACCCTCATCAGCTTGTGACATTAGCACACTTCGGATTTAGTAGCGGCTTGGCGCGCATGATTTAGTGTGTGCCTCTCACCCCCTCCCCCTCCCTCAATATCCCCATCAGCGACCTTCGGTCCTCCCTTTCCCTAATAAAAGAATTTATCTATCTATCTATTGTCTCATATATATATTATTG
>JALIZH010016379.1:0-28668 GCA_030522465.1 Rhipicephalus appendiculatus | reverse complement strand
TGCAGATCTCGCTAAAGATTACATTCGTGCAAATATTTTTCCAACGTGGTTTTGCTGGGTTGTTAGAAAGAGTTATCCTGTGTGTATCTTTGCATCGTCCCTGTGTTTTTCGCTCTTCATAAGCGTGACAGTACTCAATTCCTCCCAAAAGTCCGGCTCCTATCCCCATGCGCCTTTTGCGCGACGGAGACAAGCCGACTCGAGTTATCTATGCTCGAGCAGCGTTCGTTAGCAGCGCTCGCACGCGCTTTCACTCACACGTAGAACACCGACGACCGGGCGATGTTATCGATTTCCAGTTTATAAGGCAACTGACGGCGACGGCGACGGCAACAAATGCCCCTGAAGTTTCCATACAATTGCTATCGTAATAATATGGCCCCTTAAAGGGTGTAAACTATTTCTAACACCTAGGAAGCACATGTTCTTTGGCGGCTGCCACCGAAAACACGTGGCTTATCGTATTTACTCCGTTGTAACACGAGGGATGACTTTTCATTGAGTCCAGGAAGAAAAAAAAAATAGAATTTCGGTATTCGATTGTAACGCGAGGGTCGACTTTAAGTAGCGAAAATCTCGAAAAGAATACTCTCGTTACATTCAAGTAAATACGTTATATAGACATACCATCGGTGCCTCCCGGCGCGCCATACTCGGCCCTGAATGCCGTGTCCATGTAGTAGTGTCGGCGCACTCTGAAGCCATGTCCTTCGAGAAACTCGCACAGTTTGTCGTGGGCCTTAGTCTCGCGCAGCGCTGTCTCCGGGTTCTCCCACAGGAACTTGCTGACGTCACGGAGTTCCTTCGCCTTGGCCTCCACCACGCTCCGCAACAGGGAGGAAAAATTCGCTGCCATTTCCCGTGCGACTCGCGTGGTTTTGTGCGTTGAACCGTTTGAATAGTCGTTGCGCACCTGTAAGGTTATATATCGCAATGAAAGATAAATCCAGTAACGTTCATTACGGCCTGAACATATCCTCTTTGTGCAACCTTGAAGCTCCAGCGAGCGATACGACAAATGTCCCCTTGTATTATTGAGTTATGAAGCCTCCTTCGTTATGTTTAGACCCATATGACGCCTGTCACGTTGTGCATAAGTTTTGATTGATTGATTGATTGATTGATTGGTGGATTGATTGATTGATTGATTGATTGATTGATTGATTGATTGATTGATTGATTGATTGATTGATTGATTGATTGATTGATTGATTGATTGATTGATTGAAAATCGCACTACACTGTGCGACACCGTTTACGAGTTGCTTCGCCTCTATCAGTCTTCATTGCAATATATAATTCGAGAACGAAGATTAGGTGTCATGGCCACTTTAACGTTACATTGTTAACGCTACATCGCTCGTTTTCAGACTCATCACCTCTTGCGTAATCTTTGGCTCCACTACACCTTTTGCTTTCCCCGCTATTTAGCGGTTAATTACTATTGACAGAACGCACTGTTTTTTGTTCTTTTTTAGTTTCTTCGCTTGTTTCATCGATGTTGCCAGGTTGCTGCTCGTGACCACACACACGCACTTAAACCTATTTGCTATTAAACCAGAAAAAACTCCTTGTCCTTGAGTTTAATATCTTGACAATGCAAACATTTTTGCGGCCCCTTCCCCCCTCTCATACCACTAACGTTTCAATTCATTCAGCTCTCGCAAGAGTTCCCGACACTTGCCTTGCAACCGAGTGGTGCAGCTGACGAAATTAGCAGGACAGGCTACGTGGGCTGGAACCTGGAGGTTGCCGACTGTCACAGACTTCACCAGGACTCTACTCGGTAATTTTTTTACCAGAGAACGATGGCAGGTCGATTTCCTCAAGCCTCTTCAGGCGTAGGGTAGGTCCTCTTCTTTCTTTTTATCATGATGATGCTGACAACAAAGTGTGCTTGGAACCCACTAAGAGAAACTTGAAGTGCTTTCAAAAATTCAGTAAACGATACCAAGAGCAAGAAATGACGTGTCTGGTGAACACTCGGACGTGTATATATAACTTTAGCGTTTTTGTTTAGATAATATACTACACGGAGAATAATGCGACGTTCCTTATGACTCCGTGTGAAGCTTTGGACGTTAATCCCGTCATTTTTATTGTTTAATAGTTCAGTCTGTGGGGCCATTGGTGGTGGTGGTAGTGGGGGGTGGTGGTGAAAAATAAACAAATAATTTATTTTTCGTTTGTTCGGTAGTATAAATCAGTTTTCTAGGCTTCTGAAGACGCATCGTTTAAAAAAAGCATGGCTGATCTCTCCGTCATTGGAAGCGGTATAACACGAAAGTAAAACGTGTCTTCACAGAAGTAGCTGACTTTTTATTGTGCATTGATCTAGGAGAGCGTGTACAATGCCTATTGGTGTTTGGCAGCTGTAGCACCGTTTCACGTGGATGCACCCACGGTGACGCCTAGTAGCAAATCTCCATCGCGACGACTAACGCCCATTATCATGATTAAACCATTGTGGCCGCTAAAGTTGTTAACACATACCTGAACACCGCATACCTGAACACAGTGAATCTCTTGCAAAGATGGCATCAACAAGCATAAGCGTGCGCAGGGTTTCACTTCAGGGGGGGGGGGGGGGCGGAGGTTAGTCGCAGCGGCCCCCCCCTCCCTATTATGTCAATGTATGGGGCTGACTTGCGCCCCCCCCCCCCCCACCCCTCCCCCCCCCGTGCGCACACCTACGTCAGCAAGTACACAGTAAACAGTGGTACTCGATATGCACTTGTTCAAAGCTTTGTCAATTCACGAGAGAAAAGGCGAGATGTGCGCTCCCGAGTAGAAGGGTAAGCATGCCTGTACTCATGCTTACATGTCATACACTACCACACTGTGCTTCAGCAACACGGGAGGAAGAGTTTCGTAGCTTGAGGCCGGGAACGCACGAAGGCCTAACACGTCCCGCTGACCTCTGTCTCTCTCCACGAAGGCACGGCATTTGCCCGTCGACATCGTTGCCTGCGGCGCTTATTGCAGCAGTTTTATTAGTCGGTGCTATCGCACTCGAAGCAGTAGGCGGCGGAGAAACGCCGTTGATGCATGTGGAAGCTCCACTACTCCGACAACGAGCCTTCACACGCTAACACGAAGCGTAAGGCAAAGAACGTAACTGTGTATAGGGCGACTACTCGATGCTTGCGTCGTCGCCAAATCGCTCTCTATCTGCACCTGTTAGTGTCATGACGCAGTACTTCACCGCTCGCAGATGGCAGCACCGCCTCGCCCCGCCCCGCCTAGCCCAACAGAGCGCACCATGCGAGAGAGAATATGTGAAAGATATATGGCGCGTTTGTAGAACCTAGTGCATGTGCGTTCGCGGTGGGGTCGGTAGTGCACTGGGCGCATAACGTCGCGGACAGGAAAGTCGTGGATTTGATTCCCAGCGATGGAACTTCTTCTTGTTTTTTTTTCTGTCTCATCCGCTAGTGTGCATTTTACCGGCGTCATATCCGTGACGGAAATACGTCAGTGAAGTCTTGGTGGACCCCAGCATAAAACACATTCGAGTTAAAATAATGCAGTTGACCTAAATATCTGTTTTTTTTTTATTCTTTTTATCCGGTGCGTTCAACACAAATGCCACCAGTTCTAAGCAACAAAATTTATTTCGAAAGCTCGAGGCGAGTTTGTTGAATTTAGACACCTAATATGCGATGCACTAAGGGAAGCGGACAAACTTTTTTAAAGATTCCTATCGTTCCTGCAGCAAAGACTGCACACGAGTAGACATTTCTAGGTCTTTCAAGGCGTGTCTTCATCTACCTTCAGGTCAGCAGGCGGTAGTGGTAGTACTGGAGAGCCTAAGCAGCTGGATTTTGGCAGTCTGGGTAAGAACATAAAGTTGTATGCAACGAATCAAAATGTGATCGCCGAAGTGTCGTGACCCCACTAGACCATCAAACTAGTTCATCAGTCACGATCGTCTGCGCTCACCTCATCGTGATGTAAACTTTGCCTTATTATCATTAACTTGTATCTTACTTTCAGTGCATGAGCATCACTACAAAGATATGCGAAGTAATGCTTTAAAACAGCAACTCCAATGCATACAATAGTCTAAACAGGAGCTAGATTCTGTAAAGTGACACTAAAGTGAAACAATAAATTCGTTTAGGCTTATGAATTATACTAAACTCTATGCCACTAATTTCAGCATCATAGCTTTCATAATAAAGGAACAAATCAATGTCGAAACTTTACCTTCAAAATGGCCCGCCAGAATCTCCGATGGTGATGTCACGGATTGCATGTTGTTGTTTTTTTTTGTTTGTTTTTTTTTTCGTACTTCAGTCGCATTGGCTCAACGACATTTCCTGAAACTTGGTATGTTGAATCTCTAGTTCCCGCAGAAGACGACTTACTTCATTTTTGCCGATTACGAACTGCGTATGCCCTAATAGATGCTGTCAAAACTTATTTCGTCACCTTGACTTGTACGGGACCATCAAGGTGGCTTCCCCCACCCACATTTTCTTTTTGCTTAAGAAGCGTGCGAACTTGAGCTTGTTGGTACACATACGTAGTAAAAAAACAGCGGGAAAACAACAAGGACGGGACAGATGAAACAGGACTAGCGTTGACTACCAACAACTTCGTTTATTTTTGCAGTGCAAATATATGCGCTTCTTGAAATGGGAAAAAAAAAAAGCACGGTATGTGCGCTTGTGCTAGGAAAATCTCCTCCCTCCCCTCCATGTTTTTCTTTTTTTTCCCCCCATTTCCAGAAGCGCATATATTTGCACTGCAAAAATAAACGCAGTTGTTGGTAGTCAGCGCTAGTCATGTTTCATCTGTCCCGCCCTTGTTGTTTTTTGCTTGTTTTCTCACTTACGAAGTGTCTTTTCGCTGCTAACGTGGGGTTATCGTGCCGTGAAAGAGTATACTTAGTAATGCGACAAAAATCATTTTTTTCTCTTTAGTGTCCCTTTAATTAAGCATACGAAACATAAGGTTGAATATGAGCGGCGCAACGCTACTCGACGTCAGTTTTCAGCGCCATGGTTAAGTTGGAAAACATCCACTCTCTGTCTCCCGCTTGGCGAACGACACTGATTACTTTATTCGATGACTGTTACCTGACTAGATTTCATATAGTTACTTGACATATTCATTTGGTTAGCTTGTAAAGTATTTAAGAGCGTGGCCGTGTAGCGGAATAAATTGTGTCAAAAGAAAGACGCAGTCATGTCAAGCAGGACAGTACGGTTAGAACAGTGTTATTCTTGTAATGCCTATCTGGCAGTTGAGGGATGTCAGAGTGACATAAGTTGAGCAGGTGAACGTTGCGGAGTCCCTGCTGTGCCAACTATAACATGCACGTTCAGCTACAACCAACTGTACCACCTCAGATTCCGCTCGATTACAAAATGCACTTATGTGGGAGGGAAACATACGGCAGAAAATTACAGGATTGGATATAGGACAACTGCAATGGCTAGATCACCGAGAAGCTTGCGGTACCAGTGTTTCCGTAGAAAGAAACTGCCTTCGTCAGTGTTGCTGCGGAGGCAGTGTTGCTGCGGAGGCAGTGTTGTGTGTCGAATAATCAGCACCAACTTGAGGTTTAGACGTGCAAGACATTTCCAGCAGTTTGGTAAAAAAAGGGGGGAAAAAAAGAAAAAAAATGTCATTGACGAACATTTTCTGCCAGCCTTAGCTTGAACCTCCGCTCGCTCAAATATGAGAATGACAATTTATGTGAAAGCTACATCTCTTCAATCGCATTCTCAACCGAATAAGCTGAAAAACAACCATACGATAGGGAAATGTCTCTTGTCGAATCTAATAACGTGCTACATTAATCGGTATTCAACGAACTTCGGCACTAGTGTACAAAAGGCTCTTTAGGTTCGAATGGTTTAGGAGTGCTCTAAAACACCAACTGCGGCCAAAACTACTCAAATTGTCACAAAACTACGATAAATTTCATCCCCGCGGGCATACTCTACATTCGTCAGAAACGTCACAGATCGCCGCAGTTTGTGACGTTATCATGACGTCATCATGACTTCGTCGTGTGACGTCACATACTGGGACGTCACATGATGGAGTCACCACATGATAGCGTGGATTGGTGAAACGTGGGCTGATAACGGATGCAGTGCAAAACTACATTAGGTGCAGAAAGCTTTCGAAGGGGGGCGGGGGAGGGTCAACACATCGACTGATTATAAAAAGATGGCTCTCGCCTTCAGGTCGTCTTAGGCGAATGCATACGAGATCTCGTGAGTCCTTTTTTCTTTGTGATTGATTTTTATGTGTGATTTTACGGGATAAATACGTGAATAGCTAATCGTGAACAACATCTTACGTCACTTGCAAGAACAGTTATTCGATATTCGAAATATACTCGAAAAACTATTTGATTCAGTGCGCTTCTGGCGCTGTTCGGGATGCGTATTCGATTCGATCTCGAAGTTTACTATTCGTACACCTCTATATTATTCTTCTCCCCACAAGGCCACTGTGACGGCCCACTGGTTGCAGTGCTTGGCCACTGACCCGAAATACACGAGTTCGATCCCGGCCACGGCGATCGCAATTCGATGGAGGAGAAATGCTAGAGGCCCGCTTGCTGAGCGATATCAGGGCACGTTAAAGGACACCAGGTGGTTGAAATTATCCGGAACCTTCCACTACGGCGTCTCTCGTATCCTGAGTCTTTTCAGTATCATTACTTGGAATGGTACTGGTCTGGGGGAAGTAGGAATTCGTGCAACGGTTATTTGCGCTTCGCTTCAAGACGTAGGGCAGGAATAAACGGACAAAAGTGTGAATTTTCAACAGGATTTAATACGAAGGCGAAAAACACATTTGTGCAAGCACGCGTGTCTTCACACCCCTTTAAAAAGGTATTAGCAATGCATAAACAATAAGGAAAAGGGACAGCATAACTATAGGCTAACAATTTCATTACCTTACCGGACTTTAGGGCAAGTGTGATTTTAGGCTTTATGTCTCATTATGTACCAACTATTGGCTCACATTTTTTTGTGCGTTTCGTTCTCTTTCCCTCGTCTCGTACATAAGCACTTTTTCCCTGAAATAAAGCTACTTGGAAGTCAGCGCTCTATTCCTCTATTTACCCTGTCCCCTTTCTTTTTTTGTCTGAGTTAATTAATACCTTGTTAATGGATACTTACCAATTCACCCAAGCTTCCTTTCTTACACGCTTGTCACCCCGTCCGTTCTTCCACTCGGCAAACTCCGCCTTGATCTCGGACACGAGCGTAGGGTCCCTCAACAGGTCCAGCACCGTAAGCGCCATGATCTTGGCAGCGCGTAGGGTCGGCTGCTGGGCTTGGCGCGAGTTGGCGCCCTGGGCGAACGCTGCCGTGTGGTTCATGCCCTCGGTGCGGATGGCGAACATCGGGTGAATCAGGGGCACCACGTACGACACGTTGCCGGCGTCCGTCGAGGCTCCGCAGGCCTCCATGCAACCGAGGTCGGCGTCCGTGAATTTCACCCCTGCATCGCATTCGCGTGTGGGTGCGGGACAGTTAAGAAAGCTTCACTTCACTCTCGTCTCAATTAAAAAATAATGAAATTGTATTTCCTCGAACCCACTGTAGGACTATACACGAGAGTGTCCTTGCGTCACGCGATAAGACCTCGTCTCTTCTATGCATGCTTAATTCCTATAAGATCTCCTCATTAAACAAGACATGCCTAAATACAACTGTTACGGAAAATAGCAAACACTTTCGTCTCTGCGTGCGTGTTAAAGCGACATGAAAGAGTAAAACGTTTCTTTTATTTCTTTTTATTAGTAAATTAGAACTTCGAAACAGGCACCGTCTACTGACCAGAGGGAGCCGCACTATACTCGTAGTGAACGTCCCAAGTTCACTGACATTGGCCGCCAGGTTCACGCAGAAAACAGACGCACGCACGCAAGCACGCGTCCCCCCTTCTAGCCCGGCCACATTGCACCCACTCACGCAGGGGGGTAGACGCGCCCATCGCGTTCCATTTTGACCGGGCCCGTCCCAATATTGGTTGTTTTGTCGGCTAGGCTGTGCGTCCTGGCGCTTCACACTGGAAAACCATAGACTCTCCTAAAATTAACTAGAGGGGACTCTGGCGCTGTGATCGTTCTGCCACCATGGGAATGATGGGTAGTACACAAATTTGCCTAGTCTTCGTGCCTGTGGCTTCGAACGCACTTGTGGCTTTGTTTATTGCTGTGTTTTGGTTCTGTTTCGGATAAAAAGAATGGACCGTTATGAACTTCGTGAACCGATTTGAATTCGTGAGTCTAAAAAGGTCAAGGTGGTGATGCGTAACTGCTAAACCTTTGCTGAACTTCGTATTGCGGCAAAGCGGATTCAGGCCACACGGAGCCAAAAGAACGAAGACTAGGCAAGACTAGGCAAATTTGTGTACTACCCATCATTCCCATGCTGGCGGAATCGCCGTGCGTTGCAGCTCCCATAGACACTAGCGCCAGAGTTCCCTCTAGTGTATTTATAGGAAATTCTATGTGGAAAACACTGCACGGTGTCCATATATCGGAAGCACCACTATTACCGCGAGAAGGCGCTTGGTGAGCGAGGAAATGCGCAAGAATAAAATGCACCTGGCGACGCCACCCTATGACGTCACGCACCAACTCGCCATGACGTCGTAGGTTTTGATGGCGTCGGCTAGTGCCTACGTAATCATTTATCGATAAAAATTATTTACACTGTGTTCTAAGCGAACGAAAGACTTGACGTACCAAGTTTCAGAAAAGTTCATTGAACCAATGTGGCCTAAATTCCCCAAAAAGACTGTGAAATTCGTTACGTCATAGTGACCTTTACGTGCTGCAGTTATGACGCAAAATTCGCTCTGAAATTTTGAACTTCGATTTTTCTTTTCGTAATTAACCTATGAAGGCGAAGTATCTCGCTCTCAGTATCGTACGATATCGATACAAATAATGAAGAAATCATAAATACATTTGTGCGGAGCACTTAATTTCCCTCCGTATCTTTTAATGTGGTCTCTGTACTGCTGTGTTTTTCAAGGCTGTCGGTATAGGGTCTGGGTATCACTCACCAAGATTCTGGCCGTGCTTCCTGTAGACTTTCGAAAGGGCCACGTTGTGGACGACGTCCTTGTACACGACGTCTTTCGTCAGGGTCACGGTGCAGTTGGTCGCCTTCGCAGCTGCCTCGAAGCAGTCCTCGGCTCGAGCTATCAACTTGTTCATTTCGTCGACTGTTTGGCCCCGGATTTGGTACACCATCCTACTGGTGTCTGGGATGATGTTGGGATAGCTCCCCGACTCGGTGATGATCCCTGTGTTTAGGAGTCGACGGGGAATGTCGAGGAGCAAAGGCGCTTTTCAGCAAGCTAACGTACTTAAGTTCACGTTGGTAAGCAGATTTTGATTGATTGATTGATTGATTGATTGATTGATTGATTGATTGATTGATTGATTGATTGATTGATTGATTGATTGATTGATTGATTGATTGATTGATTGATTGACCGACCGACCAACCAACCGACCGACCGACCGACCGACCGACCGACCGACCGACTGGCTGGCTGGCTGGCTGGCTGGCTGACTGACTGACTGACTGACTGACTGACTGACTGACTGATTCGTTCATTATATACATCAGTAGAATTTGAAGCAAAAGCAAACTATTAGGCAGTACTAAGGATAATGAGACCATGATTGATTCCATATTAAAATATAAGAGCTCACTCATTGCTTAAAAATTGTAAACTGGACCAGTTGGTGCGCGTTCAATCTTTCGTTTTCCCCAGCGCTCACATAGGCGATGACTATGGGAGGAGACGCGAAGAAGCGGCACCAAGAGATAATGTACGTGTCATCTAAGTATGATGCGCCAGCCAGATTTCCAGAGGCATTCCTTGAGTAAATGCGTGAGTCTTTTAGATGCGAAGCATCTTATGAACGAGGCCTGTCCCCCCCCCATCGCACCATTGTCCGCCGTAGCCACGCTAGTGCGATGGCGATGACGCTGCCATCTCGGCACAGCACATGCAAGGTAACCATTATACACCATGACGATGACGATGACGCTGATGACGATGAAGAATAAGCGCGTTCCAGACCACACATTCTCTTTCTGCCATGGATGAAAACGATCGTGAACGCGCTCTCGCCCGCGAAAGACAAAACGGCAACGCCGACAACAAGCTGCTACCCCGGTGTCGAGGACGTGGGGAAGCGGCGGCTCAACGGTAAAAACACATTGTATATACTGTACACACACGCGTTGTCACTCATTTACATGCGCGAGCGGGCAATGTCACGGGCGATTTACGGTAAGAATGACCCCCAGTGCTTCGCCCACTCGTCATGATTCACTTCGTGTAAATGCCAGATTTTTTTCACTTCGGCCTCCATTTTCATTTTTACAACTAATATTATAGTTACTGTGTGAGCCAGTAGCATGTCAGGCGCGCGTTTCGGAATACTTTCAGTTTGCGGTAGTCGCCTATCAGGTGCCGAGCGCTTTAGAGGCTTGGCTTCCGGCGTCTAATGTGTCATTCCATGTTAAAAAATACTACAACGCTAACACACAGGACGGAGGAAAGAAGTGACACGCCGTGTGTGTCACTTCTTCCTCCGTCCTGTGTGTTAGCGCTGTAGTATTTTTTTAACATGGAACCTCACCAACTCGCCCAATCTGCCTGTCTTCTAATGTGTCATGTCGTTGCTTGTCATGCGGGAACAACCATGAAAGCATAGACACCTGGAGTATAGTACAGCGAGGGGAAGGAAAGAGAAGCGAGGGGGGAGGAGAAGTGATGCGAACGTGAGGAGGGGAAAGAGGAGGGGAAAGAGGAGGGGAGAGGGTAAAGTATAGCATAGCCGTGTACAGTAAGTATGGCAAGGGGGTGTGTTAACAGTACGTTACGTTGGGCCAGTTGGTGCATCGTTACTTGAAAGACGTGGGGCAAGGTTACAACTGAGAAAGAACAAGAAGAGAAAGAAAAAACGCCATCGGGGGGAAAGAGAAGCTAAGATGAAGAAGAGTGACATGAGGGTGAGGAGGAGGGAAAGAAGGAGGTTATCGGGCACCACTGCATCTCAAATGCAGGTTCCCTTTCCCGTCATGGACTCTGAGCAGGATGAACGTTTGGAACGCCAGCGCCTCCTTGGTGTCGGGCAGTAGAATCCCTGCTCCGCACTTACAATAGCTTTCACGTTGAGTGAAACCGCATAAAGTTGTGTTGTTGCTCATGGCCCCCATTGCCTGTCGCATGTGGACGCGCATACTGACCGTGTATTCGGCAGGAAGGCTTCGTCTGTTGTCGCAGCAGTGCCATGTTAACGTACGACGCCACAGCTGCGTCGAGTGCGTTCACTCCTTCCCAGGGACACGCGGCGGCATGGGCCGCTCTACCTTCAAACCTCACGGTCATCTGCGACAGGAAGCGATAACGCGCCAGCGTCTACTCAGGCTGCTTTACGAGGTCGTAGCTCGAATATTTCAATATTTCAGGCCCTGCTCATAGTGCACATGTTGATAAGCTACTTTGCGAGGTCATAGGACAGACGATTCAATCCTCATGTTGTTAAGCGAGATAGAAAAATTTTAAGCATAATAGAAAATTGGGATAGTCGGCACAAATTGTGCTAGGTGTAGTTCAAGGTGGTGCACATGCGGAATGGAAAGTTTTAGCTTGCATTAAAGAGGCGAGAGGACAATCGTCGTACCTTCGAACGAACCTTCCAGCAATACAGTTCTACACACGGTAGGTTGCACTGTATATTATTTTTTCGTTAGATGTCTCAGAGGTACCTCAACATACATAACTTTCGAACAAATATTCCGATTTCGTTCTGTTTGGTTGCGTCATCGATAATATTAGTCACATTTATATAAAAAAAGAGTCTTTGTTTCGAACACCTATACATAAACTCGTCACTGAGCGTTCACGATCCAACATGAAGTTTAAAAAAAAAAGTGTGATCAGTTTTCTTCAAGCGACCAAACTAAATAAAAAAGCAAAAGGAGCTACAGTCCTTACATGGAGCCACACGTTTCACGTTCAACTCATCGATCGTTCTCTGCCAAGAATCATCGGTGAACGCGCAAACTATTTTTCAGTGCGCAATGCTTTAGTCGAAGATTATTCAAAAATCTATTCGACGTTCCATCTAATTGGCTTCTCACGCTAATTTATATGGACGGATCGGCAAGTCGCCCGCCGCGGCAGGCGCATACGCGCTGACGAACCTGCTGCGAGGCGTTGAGGTTGAGTCTGAGCGTGTCCTGGTGCATCGGGTGCACCATCATGGCGACGTCGATGTCCTGGAAGGCGCCCTTCTGGAGGAGAATCTCCTTACCGCCAAGGTGTTCTTCTGCAGGCGTGCCGATTACGACGAGCTGCGAGAATCATCTCCATAAAGGGATTGACAAACCAATATTTATGGTACCTGCCTTCTTTCGTGCTGAATGCTACTGTGCGAACTGAAGACGAGGACACAGGGATAAACGAGGACCAGCGCTAGCTTCAAACTGAGTTTATTGGGGAGAAACGAATTGGTCAGTGGGTCTAATCATGAAGTGGTAACGCGGCAAACACTGTGAAACATTTTTTATCAGCATTTCTCGATGCGCAGCCCCTAGTAAGTCATATGTACAACACATGCAGCAAACAGTTCGAGGTGAGTGCAACGGCGCTTCGTGTTCTCGCTCCGCGGTTCGCCGCGAATGTGCGCACTCCGCGCGCATGCGCCGCGGATCGACATGTTCAACTAGTGGTCGCGAAGGCAGCGCTACTTGTCAGCGTCAACTCCTTTTACATCGCACCCTGCTTTTGGCGCAGCATAGCCCAAGTAGCGTTTGCGCCAATAAACCAAAACAAACAACACAAGCAACACTTGTACTTCGTACTAAGCATACAATAATTGGGGGATGGCCAACAATACACAGGCTTTATGTACGGATTGTAGCGTGGCTAAACAACAGCAGAATACGTACAGCAATGAGAACAACACATTCGCGCGGTACCAAATCTTCTCGGCCGGCACAGGACATGCCGGTTTCAGTGAACTGAAAACGCAAGCTTAGAGTACAAATCGTATTTGAATCGAGAAACAAATGCTCTATTCTGTCGCTATTCGCCTCGTGTGCGACTGATGGCGGCGCTGCGAACGGCGCTCCGGTGACGCAAGGGCGGGGATTCGGCTTTTGTCGTCTGCTACGCTCTGGCTAAAACAGCAGCATTTTCGTTATAGTTCGCTCGCGTCGCACGGCGTTCCTCGACTACTAGCTGCATTTTCATCTTACGATATTTCTTGAGATGACTGCTAGCATTACATGGGTTTAAGAAACGTTAACATTTAATATATCTTCTGTATACCGACAGCCATCGCGGTCAGGTTCATGCCCCCCGAGTTCGTAGCGTCGCTCACTGGGCTGAATGGCGTTGAAATAGCTTACGTGAAAGCGCGAACGCCCCCGCCAAGTGTGTTAAAGAGAGTCTCCGCTGCTTTGAAATCGCAGCGCGATCAATTTTGCGGCTTATTCGCAAAAATCAGCGTTGTGTAAGCAGACTTGAGATGAACGAAAATTCGCGCTCCACTCCCAATTGTAGTCATGTGGACTTGTGCAGACCCGACAGCCGACAAAATGAAATCGATAAGTTCATCGACCAGCGGGTTATTGCGGACCACTAGCATAGATCGGGCGAGCTGGATGCAAATAGGATCGCGCGAAATGAAACGCCAGTAGTGGTGCGCGTGGTACAGTTCGACTCTTATGATTAGAGATAGATACGTTCATGAGCCGCATTCATGTTTTAGATCGCGCAGTGCTGCCTACTCGACTGTGCTAGCCTGTCAATGGTAATGACAGGATGGCGTGCACTATAATTTCTAATGCTTGGGCAACGCGATCCGCTGCAGTGTTCGCGTATCACTTGACACCGATATATAGTACAGCTTCGTAAACATTAGGAAAAATCGGCGAATGTGTCCAGGAAGAGGAGAATTCTTTTGGCTCCTGTGGCTGATTATTGTGATTCTTTACCGTGCTGTAACAAGATTGAATATTTTAAGGTGGGAGCCTTAGATTCCACATAAATTGCGAAAATTGACCGTCGGCGTCCCGCGTCGCCAGCGTCAACACGAGTGATGCGAAAATTCATCACATGATCACGTCATCATGACATCCCAGACCGACAAAATTTGTGACGTCATAACGTCATGTCACATGATTACGTCATCACATGACGTCGTCGCTTTACATTACCTCCGTGATTGGTGGGCCGATCTCGGAGGCGATGCAAAACCAGGTGATGTGTAGAAAGCTTCAGTGCAAAACCACGTTACGTGCAGAAAGCATTCGGTGGGGGGGGGCGGCGAAGGAACAATACATCGACTCAAGAAAAAGATTGCTTTCGCCTTCGAGTCAACTTAGGCAAATGCATAAGGAACTCGAGTCTCTTTAGTACAGTGCTCGCGCCAAGCCACATCAGGAGTCGATCGTTGAGACTGATTTACAGTATTTTATTGCAAATACATCTTTTGACGCGAAAGCTTTATATTTATCAACGTTAGTATAATTACACTAATTCTGTTCAGCATATTTTCAGACCACTGTGAACGAGTGAACAAACGTCGATTTATTAACGTAAGGATTAAAATATGTTGCAAAAAAATAGAACAAAAACAAAAGAAAATCACTTCGGACAACCTACCGATATTTCATATCCCCGTCGTGCATCCTCTTTAGACTCACCCTGTTTATTTCGTGTTTCAATTTAAAGTACTTACGACGCGCTTACACAGCAGCGGCTAAAAATGTGTATTTAATCAAACGTTTTTGCCGGTAACGCCACTTAATTTATTTGAATGACATCGCACGTCGTTTGTCATGCTCCGAACATATGAATTGAATCGAAGGAGCAGGCTTGGCAACCGAACACGCGCAGCACGCGGTATACATTTATTGCGCTTTAACGCAGACATGGAAGCTGAAGCCCGAACGCTGGAGTCAGTTATCGAAAACAGGCAGGAAAGTCATTTTGGGTGCGCCACAGCCATAGAACAGTCGCGAAAAGAAAAAATTCACCATAGAAACAGATGTACAAATGGATGGCTAGCAGACGACAACAGGAGCAATCGACACAGAACGTGCTCCTGACGGGAACTCCGCTCGATTTCGATGGGCATTTTGCTTGAACATTCAGTACAAATTGCTTTATCAACTCGCCCACCAGTGTTTCAATAACTCGAGCGCGATAGACAGGCTGGCAGCGTCGAGCAGCCTTCACGTAGCGAACGCGCGCGAAGAGCTGCATCCGAGTCCTCTCCCTGACGTCACACGCGAGAGGGCGCCACTCCAAGATCTCGAGGCGAATAACTCACAGCCTTTCCATTTCTACAATGTCTTGTCCCACGTTCTGGCCGATTGTCCATCCCTTAAAGACCAGCCAGCTGCAGCGTAATTTAAATTTAGCTACATTTGTTATGAGCTATTATAACATATTCTAAACCAACTTCTGTAAATGTGCGGTTTCTGGTACTTTGCATGAATAGTTTCCTTCCTAATGATAAACCAACTAGCCCGCCAATGCACTTTGGCAAATTTCATTGTAAACAATGCCGGGAGAATCGCGTACGCGGTCAGGCACCTTGTCCTACGCGTCCGGCTAGCGGTCATGACGTCGCTTCTCCCGGTTTCAGTATCTAAAATTGCTACATTTGCAAGCTATTTTTGACGCTTCCGCTCGTATTTCAAACGTAATGCTTTCTTTTTTTTCTTTCACAGAGTCTCCGCTACATCTACCTTATTTACGCAGTCTGATCTTTGAGAGCGCAGCGCTTACGTGCCCATGCCTGCGTTGAGCGGCGTCGCCATCTCAGTTGCCATCAGTGGCGTAAGCGACAGTCATAGAAAAGTAACTGATAGATATGAAAAAATAACACGAGAAAAAATACCCAGAATTCAATGAGATTTCAACCCGGGCCCTCTGTGTGGCAGTCGAGCATTCTACACAAAGCCACGTTGGTGCTTGAAACTCATTTCCAAAAAGACCCGGTACAGGCATCATGTCGGGCAAGGAATCGCGTTAACCCGTGTAATATAGTGTGGCAGAAAAGTAAAATAATAACCAGTCATCACGCAATGCTACTTACGCAACGCATGTATGGTTTATAGCGTTCCCACCCACTCCAAAGTGCTCAGGCATATTCCTTCATCGTGATCAGCCACATGCAGCATCGACTAAGTGCACATAACACCTTACAGATGTGTAGCGGGCACCTCGCTTATCCGCAGAAAGACGAATAATGGCGTAGTGGGGGGGCTGTCCTATTTCGCGAAAATTATGATTTGTTGCGTAGTCGATACCCAGCGGAAAGCCAAAAACTTCAAACAAAGTTGGCCTTGCCCCAACACGAAGCTGCGCTCAGAATTCGCATTAGGCAGTATCGTAATCGTCGGGGACTTTTTTTTTTCAGACGGCCTTTAATCAGTGGGTTTTAAAGGCCGTCTCGTTGGTACGAACACACTGCTACAAGCTCCGAAACAAGACGGGACGCAAGATGAGAGACAGAACAGATCTGTGCAGTCTTGTTCAGTCCTTTCGAACATCCTTTCTTGGAGATGAATCCATTTTTAGATGCGAAGCAGCTCTTTGACTCACGTGTGTAACGCCGTACGTTACGTGCGTCCGTACGAATGCGCCGCAACGCGTTCCCTCGCCGTAGGTGTTGGAGCGTTGCCAAGTAGGTCACGCCACAGCTGTGCGTTGACGTCACGCTCCCCCTCGCACGCTTCCCTCGCAGGTGCGCGCTGACGTCACTCTCTCCCTCACCCGCAGCATGCTCGCGGCAGCGCCCGCATCTGCCGGCTGCTCCGCCCGCTCGCAACACCTCTGAACGTGTCACTTCTCTCTCGCTTCACCCTCTCCACCGCCCGCAACGCTCGACCGCACGTCGAGTGGAAACACTCTTTCGGCTCGTTTATCTGCGATGACGCCCGTTTCAACCGGGTCAACGCCGTGCGCACCGCTGCTGCTTCGCATCCCATCAGGGTTCCCTTCGGGGAGAGGGTCCAAGTTTTTTAACACTACTCAATCAGAACGTCGTGAAGCAAATGCCTTAGTAGAGATTTTACCGTTATTTCGTGGTACGCATGGAGTTGCTCGAGCATGCAGGTGCTCAAGCTAGCGTGCTTCCCCACAATCACCATCGCTCGTCGGCCCACAAGGCGTTGAAGGCACTCTGGTGCTTCTTGATCAACAAATACGCTGACACTTATTTTCTTTTTTTTTTCTTCTTCTTGTGCTTCTTTCTCTCTGTCTCTCTCATCTTTCTACTCCCCTTTCCCTTTTCCCCCCAGTGTAGGGTAGCCAACCGGACTGCTGTCTGGTTAACCTCCCTGCCTTCTCCCTTTTGTATTCCTTCCTTCCTTCCTGGTGCTTCTTGAGAATGACAGGCTTGTGCGAACGCCTCTAACTATAGCTGTGAAATCCCACACATGCCAGTGCATTCACATCTCGTTTCCTTCTGACCGTCCCGTTCTCTCTCTCTCTCTCATCTCTATATGCCCTTTCGCAAATCCCCAGGGTGGGGTAGCCAACATACTGAAGTAGAGCACCAAGTTATACCAGCTGATGGCATTGATCGTAAAAGCTTTTCATTGCGCCAACTTGCACGGACACAAGAAGAGTGAAGAAGACCGGACGGGCGCAGACTTACAACACATCGTTTGATAGGTGAAATATGACATATATATAGAGAGAGAGAGATCTAGACAGGAACTGTACTGCTTACTTCCAGTCTTCTTTCCTCTTTTTGTGCCCGTGTTTCTTAACGCAGGGAAAAACCTTTACGATAGTGTAGCCGACCACACACTTCTATGGTTGACCTCCCTGCCTTCCGCCTTTGCTTCCTTCCTTCCCTGCTGGTGTTAAGACGCCCACTTAATCTCGGGTTTATACTGCTCACCTTGCCACAGAAAGTGGAACTCTTCTTCATGACTTCCATGGCGGCTATGGCAGCGCCGACTGCGGCCTCGGCGATCAAGTTGTGGCCGCAGGCATGGCCGATCTCCGGCAGAGCGTCGTATTCCGCCATGATGGCTACCGTTGGACCTGGGCAAGTCAAACAGAAGACATGCACGCACAATGAGCGCTTCCCACTTGAAAAATACAACAGAATACGATGACAGAAAATTGTGATCTGTTTTATTTCGGGAATAGCATGCTGTTGCTGTCCTGTCATATGTCGCAAGGCCCCGTCGAGGCTCTGTTGGGGCGACAGGTTTCTGTAACCTAAAAGAACTGAATACTGGGCAAGTATTCAGTTCTTTTCAGTATTTCAGTTGGTAATGAAAATCACAAAAAAAGAAGGGCGAGAAGGAGTGGACAACACGGCACAGATCTAACAACTGAGTTTAGTAGCAGAGGAGGAGGAGGAATAAACTCGGAATCGCAGAGCTTCATTGAAAGGGCAGCCCTCATCTAATCTATCATTACGTTGCAAAGAGTGCACGTGCATGTAAACCCCGGCTGTCGGACACCAAGGTATCCAGGTATCATGACCGGACAACACGCGAAGTCCCCGAAGCATTCTTTTTTATTATTATTATTGAAATAGCAAACTAAATAAGGGTAAGGGAGTTGTTGGCTTGGTGACGGCTACCCCTTTCCACTTGGCTGTTGCGATATAAAAAAAATAAGAAACCAAATATATATACATGTATACAGTCCTACATCGGTAAGTTCGAAAATTCTCATTTAGGCAGAGCTGGCAGAGCAAACACACAGTCGCGGTGTACACTTTCAATACAGTCCCCTCAATACTCATCACAAATCTTCGTGTCCTCAAAAAACGTTGGAGCACTTTCATCATTTCGCGGTTTATCCTTGACGGCCATGGGCCTAGTTTTTTTTACCAACGTCAACGCTCGTTCCGAGTCTAGCGTGTGGAGTTCCTCTTCGAGTCGCCGTCTGTGTGTGTCGTGTCTGGGGCAGTCGAGCAATAGATGATACACATCCTCGTCATCGTGGCCGCATGAACATGTTGACGATGGTGCACGTTGTATCCGAAACAAGAAGTGCTTTGTGTAAGCATTCTTCCTCCACAAGTTGGGCGCGCCACGTGTGTTGCAAAGCCATCAATTTCATTGCTCGATTCCGAGATTGCCTATATGACCATGATTATTTAGGCCACTTTTAACACGATAGTGTTAAAGAGCTCATTTCGCAGAAATTCCGCTGTTAAACTCAATTCGCTGTTTCTGGAAATATCATTGAATAGTTTTGCAGGTTGGTGCTTCACTCTCTTTTCTTTTCAACCCGCCCCCTTCCTTTTCACGAAATCTATATTGCGCCACAATCAAGCCTACATAACCAATCTAAGCACCAACTTTCCTAACAAGAAGTTCTTTTGGAACTCTAGAACTGGAGAAGTCGGTGCTCATATTTGCTAACACGTAATTCCTGACGCAATACTTAAAAGACATAGAAGAAATTGTCACGTTCCCCTCCCGAAGTTTTTTCTGTCATGTGATACAGAGCGCAAAATGACACTTGACCACACTTGCCGGCCCAGCCCCCACTTCTGATCAAGGACGTGCCTCCATTGAAACAAATTCATGCCTACGCCACTGTTAGGTTGTAACCAACTATAGCAGATGAAACATCAGAATCGATACCATCGGTTCCCCCAGGAGCTTGAAACTCGGCCCGGAACGCTGTGTCCAGGAGGTGCCTTCTTCGGACCTCGAAGCCTCGGCCTTCCAGGAAGTCGCAGATCCTGTCGTGCGCCTTGAACTCCTTCAGGGCAAGCTCCGGATTTTCCCACAAGAAGTGGCTGAGTTGCCACAGGTCTTCCGCGCTGCATTCCACTGCCTTCTCTACGAAAGGCGTCAGGTCTTCTTCACTAGACATGACTGTAAAATTTGAAGTTAAGAACTGAGTGACTAAGCATTAAAACGACACCTCTAAGTTTGGCACTGGGCCCAAGTTGTCAGCTGTAGTAGCTGAGACCTCCAGCTCCGTGATGCCTTTGTTGCACAGGTGTGTGCTAAAATAAAGCTCCGTTTCAAGCTGTCCCGCAAAAAATTAAAACTCGTCTGGGCTCAAACAGGCCGCACTGGCTTTCACAGCTGACAGCGCCGAGCTGGCGAGCTCTCACAGGAAACGTGTGGAGAGTCGAGCGAACAAGACAAAAACATATACATCAGGGCCTTTCATATTATTCTTTTTTTCTGTTGAATGATCCCGTACCCACTCTCCCAAGCTTCGACCGGCTGTCATATGATTCCGAACCAAGCATCTGTTTCATTTTTTTTTTGTTTTTGTTTTTTTTTTGTCTGTGCTCTGCCTCTCACTCTCTCTTCTAAGCTCGCTTTCAAACCATCTGACGCTGCGCCCTACTTGCTAGCAGGTAGCTGCAGTAAAAAGAAAGGAGAGAAAGCTGAGCAACTGCCCTGTCAATTAAAAGATGCGCGGGACCGTTCATACTGTTGGCCTTCTTGTCTAACCGGAAAGCTTCCACAATGCTTGTCTAAATCAGCTGTCGTAATGCGTATTAGTCGGTATATAAGCTCAGGTTTGTGACAGAACATGGTTTCTTATTCAACTGACCTCCTTAACATCCGTAACTTTTTAGACACGGCGGATGTGGGCATGAATAAATGAGAAACCATACGCAATCGCCATAACATAAAAAAAGAAAAAAAAGTGCTTCTATACAAAGTCAAAGAAACACAAAGGTAATTGTAATTGTTGGCAATACTGAGCAGGATCCTCTAGTGAAGCAGCGTCAACAAGAAAGCATTACCATAATGCGATGGCACTGGACAGCGCAGAATTATTGAATGATTGTGTGTGGCCAGAAAGGGGTCTCAAACTGAGAATACTGTGAATATAGGCGCGCCCACAAAATCGGCATGCCCCCCCCCCCCCCCTTAATAAGTCCCATACCATTACTCAGACTGACCTGTCCCTTCAGTGTCTAAAGCGCAAAGTTATGGGCATGCAGGTCTTTCCCGATAATGGTGGCCGAGGAACCGTGGTGATGTATTCCAAGTATGGCTAACTTCCCACCTTTACTACCGGGCAGCAGGGGACCAAATGCAGGTTGTTATGATAAGCGCGTTATTGCTTCATTTGCATTTTAAAGTGCCTATTACGACTTCTGAGCGACACAGGTTTAGACGCTCGTCTTTAGAGCACGCTATGCGGTATGAAAACTTGTGCGGCGTGTCCTGTCCCTGCACAGGGCAGTGTGTACAGTGACTCATTGTGCCATGCCATAGTCACCTATCCTCATACCTCAATCTTTCACTTTTTTCCTCTTGTCCTCTTACCCCTGTGAAGAGTAGCAGGCTATATACCCGCTTTTCAAGCAGGCCTCTCCTCCTCGTCATCAAGCATCTGGTTCTTGCATCCATTTCGAAGCTTATTCTCTTTCAGACGATTCCATTCATAGGGGGGTGAGGGGATGCGGTGATACCTTCCCTCCCCCCTTCCTAATGAGGAACCCTACACACGCCTGTCTTGGTGAAGTCGTCTAGATTTATTTATTAATGTTACCCTACAGGCCCCAGAGGAGCAATGAGGAGGAGAAAATACGCGTTCCCTTAAACAGGTTTTTGGGTGTAGCGCCACATAAGAATGGTAAGAAGATGACAGGAAAGAGGCGCCTCGCAACTAAGCTTTATTTTGCGTCGATTGCAGATATAAAGCCAGGAAAAACACCACGTGTTCCGATGACACTGCCACATAGTAAAAACCAGGTAACACCGCCTACCGCACTAATCGTCGAGATAGTCTATCTCACATGACTAGTTCCAGAGACGGCTTGCTGATGCATCTGCTCCCCAACTTGTTAATGACATACGCTTCAAATATCTCCCGTTCTTCTCTTCTCCGATATCTTTTTAGTACTCGCGTCTTCTCCAGCTTTAAACCTTTCCCGTCCTGGTTGTGAGCGTACAAAGGTAATGTAAGGTAGAGGTACCACTTTCATACGAGCACCGTCGTAAAACAGACTCGCATCGGAAATGCGGTTGAACGAATAAAAAGAAATTGCCGGAATGCAAAATGACGGGAAGCGGGTACGCTGGCCGGCTGATTATATAGGCAGCAGATGTTGCGCTGCTTCGAATTACTCCGCCAGCGCATCTGTTATAATGCCGTCCAGCACGAAACATGTGCAATCACTCTGAAAAGAACCATCAGTTGGCGCTGTTTCACTCAATCACTCGCGATGCCTAAACGCTCTCCCTTCGGCACTTCTGAACTGATTCCAATGAGGCTTCCCGCTGTCAGTTTCATTCGAGCAAAGATGCGAATATATTGAGTGTCAGAAGTCGAATGGAATTTTCTTACTCATAGTTATGGGTGCGTAGCCAGAGCATCTTTTTTTCTGGAGGGGGGTTTGGGGCGTACAGGGGGGGGGGGGGGGGGGGGAGGTCTGACTTTTGTATGCGTGTTCGCGTTTGTGCGCATATATACAGACGTGGCAAAATGAAACAGCATCGGGGAGACGCGCACACACACACACACGCACGCACGCACGCACGCACGCACGCACGCACGCACTCACTCACTCACTCACTCACTCACTCAGTCACTCACTCACTCACTCACTCACTCACTCACTCACTCACTCCACTCACTCACTCACTCACTCACACACACACACTCGCGCGCGCGTCGCGTCAATGCCATTGCATTGTGCCACTGCCACTGCATTGTGCCACCTACTCCTCCGTAATCAGAAAGCACTGGGTGCGGGCGGGGGGAACCAATACAATCGACTTACAAGAAAAAGGAGAACGTGGTTTTCGCCGCTTGGCGAATGCATAAGGGGCCCTCTGATTTTTTTTTTTTTTCTTTTTACGGTGGAGCTTTTGTGCTCGGTGTTTGCCGTTTGTCGTAGACAGAAAATTACTGTCATCATGAACCTGCATGCGCTTAATGACCACCCCAAGCATTCTGTGCAGATGGTTAAGAAAACGCTGCCGGTTGTCGATGCTCGCTCGCCGATACGAAAAGAGCGAGAAAGCGCCTAAAGGGGCCATGGCACTCAATCTTCGCTCATAGTATGTGTTATGTGGGTTAATCGTTGCGCATTCACAAATCAGCTCGCGATATTTTAGAGCATTTGGTCGAGCACTAAACTTATTGAATATTTTTACAAACACGCGAGGCGACCTGATAATCGGGCAACACTGGTGCACTCGCGAGCCGTGTCGTAACAAGCAGCTGGTTGTGCGAGCTTCTGCGTTGCGGCGAGCGATATTGCTCCGTCGTCAGCTGCGCGTGAAATCGAGATATTTGTGCTTTCTTACTGCTTAGCACCGAAATTGAACGATTTGCTGCGGCTGAAAACTGTGGTAGAAGATGACGGCACCGCTCCTTGCTGCACGTGACGTCACAGGCGCCATGGCAAAATGGCGGTCACCGGCTGTAGGCGGGATTTACAGCCGGCGACTTCTAGGGACTGTTCTGCACTGAAATATTCTTTTACGGCCCACTTTTCATATGTGTATGGGCATAATAGACCCTCCAACGTCTAGTTCTCGCTGAAAACTACAAATTGTTGGGTGACCGTGTCATGGCCCCTTTAAAGCGCGCGGCAAATCCCTGTAACTCCACTCGTACTTGACGGATTCCAAAAATTTTTGTGGTGGTCGATTCGCGAGGCAAGTATGCTTTTTTTTTTATAGTATCTACTCGATAAGTGCTTCAAAAAGTGTAGCAGGGCCCCTTTAACAAGAGACGCTGAAATTGGCAGCCCCTAATGGCCATGCACAGCATAGTACAGCAAGAGGGTGGTTAAGCGAAGTGAGGGTGAGGACAGATTTGGGGGGTGAGGAGGAGGGGGGGGGGACGAGTAGAGAGAGATAGAAAAAGAGATGGAAAGGGAAAGCAGAAATAGAAAGAAAGGGAAGAAAGAGAGAACCGTAAAGAATGCGAGAGAATGGCTACAGAGAGATATAGAGAGATAAAAAGAGAGACAGGGAGAAAGAGAGAGAGACATAAAATAGACAGAAAGAAAAGGAAGAAAAACAGAAAACGATAGAACGCGAGATAACGACTACAGAGAGAGATATATAAAAAGAAACGCCGAGAGAACGAGAAACTCGTGCCAAACAGTGCTTTAACAGTAATGGAAGTGGTATAGAAAGCGTTCGATTTCAACATATCTGATTTCCTTAGAAAGCCTATAAAACCACTAAATTGCGTTTTTTTTTTTTTTTTTTTTTTTTTTTTTTTTTTTTTTTTTTTTTTTTACTAGCACCACAATTTGTACATTTCTTCACGGAGCAGGGACGAGATTGCAGGGCACGAATTTAGCAGCTACACCGATCGCACACGCACAAGAGTGGCAGATACATACAAAAGGTGAAAACTTAATTGATGTGGCAACGCTCTTTCGCATAAAGACCACGTTTACTGGCATATTCTCGTCGACCTGCACGGTATGAGGTGCGCTTAAAGGAGTAAACAAACTTACGGCTTCCGATGAAAAGACACTGGAAAGCTTTTTCCATGGCTACAGCTCCAAAAAAAAAAAAAAAAAAAAGGAACGCTTTTCACATCACCTAGTTCTAGCCTACGTACAGTCAACCACAAAACTTTGCGGACCACGCAAGCGCGTGCGGAACAGCTTGTCCACGACACCTAGCGGAGCGCCACCTACAGTAGACCGCAGCACTGAGCCGAACATCGGTCTTCTTTATTTTTATTTTTCACTGTCCTATCAATTTTCTGCTTCCACGCAGGGCATTGTTTGTTGGTTGTTTTCCCGAGAAGGGCTTATCGGCAGTATGACCATCGCACTTCTGTTTTGACGCACAATTACAGCTATCATGTCCTGCCCAGAACGGTGTGACGTTTGCTAGATATCCCTTTGTGGGGAAGATTGCGATTGATAAAGCTAATGCTGACAAACTACTCTCGAGACTGAAGCACGTAGCCCCGGCTGCAGAAGAGCGTGTCGAGTCAATAAGAGAAACGCGGAAAAACAGTTGTGCCCAGCGAGAAAAAAGTCACAGTTTCACCGCAAGGGTGAAGCAATGAATGCGATAGCAACAAATTGTAATGTTATACGAAGTGAGGCTGGCAGCTAACTCTTTTGGATGCGATCTCACGCAACCCTAGAAAACGCTGGTTTAAGAAAATATGGCCGCTCCAGGGACACTCTTCACACCAAATTCTCTTCGCGTTGAGAGCGCAGCAAGTAGAAGGGTATAGCGGCCGCCCGCTGTCGGCTGCCGAGATGGGAGATAAGGCGCGCGCCCGCGACGACCGCGCTCGTAAAATCGAAGGACGCTCGAGGGAATCCCCCCCCCCCCCCCCCCCCCGGTCGAGTCTTTTCACGCTCGTGAACGACGGGCGGGGCCGGTAGAACAGTTGGGGGGGATCTTAAGGCATGCGCCTGCCCAGGTAGCACAAAAGCGATTTTAAACTGCTACGAAGCGGATTGGCCAATCCAAAACGGACGTCTTCTAACGGGTGCTTAAAATCCGTTCATCCGACTGTAGCCGTCTTCTATCTCCGCTAATGTCCGGCCTGTAGAAGGATTGTAGAGGTTCTAGAATCCTTCTTTTAAGAGGTCACAAAAATCTGTTCTTCCAAGGAGATACTCGACGACCACTACAAGCCTTAAAAAGTAGGGATAGAAACTTTCTACAATCCGGATTGTAATGTCCGTTTTCATTTTATGTTTCTTCTCACCCACATTGTTTCCCTTTCCCATGCTCCTAGTTTTGTATTTCCCCTCTCCCGAATATGCGCTCTCTTTCTGGTATTTATTCGGGGGAGGAGAACGAGTGGCTGCCGGCAGGTTATTCGCAATTAAATGATGCGGGAGGCACGAGTACAGCGACAATATTTTTATTTTATCACAAGTGAAATTACAAGAACGGCCATCAAAAACACGCAAGTCTAGTAGGACCACTGTTCACAACAGGAGGAGCAGAGCTGCCTGGATTTATACATACTGCAATAAGCTCGTATGTATAGACTATTGTACAAAAGTGATACGACTCGAGTAGCAAGGGAGAATGAACTTAACTGGCTAGGAAGGTTTATCGCAAATTTCGTGCACAGTTTGTTTTTTTACACACACTAGATGTGCAAAAGCGACAATCAACAGGAAATCAGTTACACAAGCGCTGCCCCCCATAATCTATTCCAATTTGATAGAACATAATCACTGATCTCAGTAATGAAGCAAAATACAGAGCAAAGGCAGGAATTTTGATGCAAACATCAGTTCCCCGCGAACAAGCTTATAAATGGTGGCAGTATAATCCTAGCTATGTACAAACATTAAACAAAAGAACAATGATAAATGTTAAAATCAGATGCTTATTGAAGTGACAAATGCCTAAATGTATGTCCGAGCTACACAAATGATGGCAGTAAAGTGCACATCCTAACATTTAACAGAACAACTGTTGCACAGCTTAAAATCAGGTACATAGAAGCGAGCACAGGTATGGCCACTACCTCGCTATAGCGCCCCTTGTGAATGACGTCCCGTGAATACCTCCTAATGAATGACACATAGCATCTACGACAACTTACAAGGCGCGCCGACGACTGGCCGAAACGGCTCACCAGGGCTCCCCGCGGTGCGATTTGTTGACGTTGCCAACGCACACAGACACAGAATTTCACAACTGCTTCACAAAACTTTTTAGGTCACAGAATTGTTAACGTTGTGTGACCTTTTGTTTGCGTAAAAGTCCGAAAGGAAAAGAGAAAAAGCAGAATGTTTTGGCATCTATCTTTATTCATGTGAGAAACAGCCAATAGCCCCATCAAGAGAGAAGTCATATCTAGTTGGTGCAGTGCTTGTTCCTGAACATCTAGGGTAACTATACAACCTGCGAAAAAATAGGAGAAAAGAAAATTTTGTTATATGCATTATTACCTTACAGACGACAGCGTGAAAAGGCGAAAACTCGATAACACTGTACGGTGACAGAGAGCAAGCATGTTATAATTAACCTGGCGTGAGCGACGTGCTGGAGAACTTTTCAATTCTGCTGTGTGGTGCCGGGTTTAAAGAGAAAGGAGGAAGTCAATAAAGAAGGGAAAATATAAGCCACAAGTTCCAACACGCGCGTCGAGACAGTCAAGGCAAAGGGTCATCACAACACTGAGAAAAAATACCGAACTCCTCGCCTTGAAACACGCCTTTGACTATCATGCCCTGAGAAATTCGCAACTAAGAGAAAAGCGCATGCAGGCCTTTGTCATATGCATATTTGTTCGAGAAAGGACGAACTAGTACATTGTCTTTACGAAGGTTCTCGTATCCACAAATTTGTTGCAGTGACACGAGAAAGCACGTGACACATATGTGAAACTTCAAATTTCTTACGTGGCACACGCACCTAAAGCTAATTTATATCTTGAAACTAGCTCCATCAAGCGGCCAATAAAGATTATATACAGTCGGTTTACTGAAGTCAGGTTAAGTAATAAAAACAGTTTCGTTCATGTGCGTTCAAGCATGAACGAAAACTATAGCCTACATTTATGTTAGAACAGCTAAATAATTTATTCTCCATGAATCAAGCAGTTACGTACTGCTGAAACATGTAGCACAAGTCATTCGTGATACAACGCAACACGCTTAATTTTGAGTATTATTTTATTATTTTTGGTGGCTTACCTTCAATATGACAGTAGCCGGTGGTTTATACCGAATCCGTAAATCCAAAGAAAAGTAATCGCACATCAAGGTGTCGTGTCCAGCTCTCCAGTATGGAAGAAAGGAAGTTCTGAAAGCACTCCACTCGCAAGACGAAGCGTGCATCTCTCCGTTGGGAATCTAACGGCACTAGGCTTAACCGTCAGTCCGCGTAACAGTCACTCCACAGAAACATACTTGCATTCGATCGGGCCCATAAGTTGTACATGCATTAAAGTACAGCTTCTTCACGGATGCGTCCATAGTCTTAAGAATCACCACACAAGCACAAAATGACACAAAACAGGACATGACTGACGCGCGCGACCGCACATGCTAAATCGACGAGCTTAACTGATATTGCAGAAGCCGAAGCTGTTGCGCGGATGGATACAAGATCAACGCTAAAGGGCTCGGAAGTACTCAAGCTACGGTTATCGCTGCCAGTAAATCACGTAAAGTTTTGGAAGCCCTGATGATTGCTGACACCACCACACGCCTTTATAATTTCGCGCGTTACTTTCTTTATCGCAATGAGAGATGGCGTGCGCAGGCTCGAGTTCAAATTTCCATTCACGGTGGTCCATGCATGTCCGTGCATGCATTGACCAAATGACGCGTGATCTGCTGCTTGGCGAAAAAACGGCTTTAAAAATCCGCCTTCTAGCGGTATTTCAAGTTCCAGTTACATTCTTATTGAAGTCGACTTCTTATATCCGTATAGCTGACGGCTAAGAAGATATATTCGTAAACAACACAAATTATAAAGAAGACGACGCCTGTAAGCGTCTTTAAAAGTCCGTCTGATAGCGGGATTTTCTGTGTTGATTATATCCGTCCTGAAGTTGACTTCTTTAATCCGGTGTGTAGACAGTTTAGACCAAAAATCCTTTAATAAGACGGATTATATCTCTTTTGTGCTACCTGGGTGCCGACTCGTTTGTTCTCCGCTTCAGCCGCGTTCATCGCTCCCGCTCGCGCGCTATTACCCGCTGGTAGAATGTACG
>JALIZH010016378.1:0-60198 GCA_030522465.1 Rhipicephalus appendiculatus | reverse complement strand
TCTTGTATTCAAATGTTTTTCACTTTTCACTGACCACACGAGTACAATGTGTCGGTTGATTTTTTTCTAATTGTATTGCTTTGTATATTACACTGAACTACTTCCTTTGTGCTTTTGCCCTCTACAATTATTGCTATTTAATATTCTAACGTGTTCATGAAATGATGCGGGTGCTTTCAAGCCATTTAATACGTCATGATAATATATATTCATCGTGCATGATCATTTATTTTACGATGGCCCCCTTGCCAAGTGGCTCTCACGAGGCCTGTAAGGTCTTGTAAAATTACAAGACCTATAAGGTCTTATAACAAAATAAATAAATAGAGTCTGTACATGCCATAAACAATATCATTCACTAATTGTTCTTGTCTTATTTAAATGCATTGATACTTAAGGAACTACTTGAAACGTGATTCAGTGCGACAAAGTGGAAGGCAGCTTGCTTATAACGCATTAATTTTTGTTACAGAACAAAAGCGGAAATTTTAAGCATGAAGAGTTAGAATGCCTGAAAAATGGAGTTGTAAGTATGAGAGGTCCTACTTTGCGGCTTTATCAGGCAACACAAAAATATTTGGTTAAAATGTGTGATAAATTTACTTGAATACGTAACAAAGAAATATGCTATACGTACTAACAATTACATGGTCAGATAAGAAAAAGGGAGGAAAATGCATGCCAAATTGTTAATATAGCGCTGTATTTTTCTCAAGCATATCGAACCCTCTTTCTTATGTCTCAGGGACATACCTATACAGGCAACATCGGAGACACCTTAAGCTTACATAAAAATGTAAGCTTGAAATTGTTATGTTTGCTATTCGAACAGTAATAGGAAAGGTGGCCGAAAAATGAGAAATAATCATGAAGAAAATTATGGTTGCACGAATACGCAATTATGGCTAATATTGAAAAAGGTAAAATTGTGCTGGAGAAATATCAACATCAACGCACATACCTACTTTATGAATTCAATACATGCCCTACTCGAAGTCAATTACAGATTTGTTTTTTTAAGTATTCTACTATGTATAATAATTTTTAACTTACTTAGCTCTGTTGGTCGAGCGTCCAAGCAGAACGCCGATTAATTTATCTGCCACGCGGAACACTAAAAATCAGTTGAACAGTCTAAAAAGGCACAACGTATACACACGGGCTGACTGAACATAGATAAAATATGCTAAAATTCCTTTCGTAAATCGGCAGCATAGGTCGGCAAACTCACTCATGAGTCGACTCACTCAGACTCACTCAGACTCAGATGAGGCGTGAGTCTGAGTCTGAGTGAGTCCGGCTGAATTATACTTAGGTGAGTCTGAGTCCGAGTGAGTCCGCTTGAGGAAAGTTTTGGTGAGTCTGAGTCCGAGTGAGTCCGGCTGAGTTATACTTAGATGAGTCTGAGTCGGAGTGAGTCTCCTTGAGGAAAAGTTTTGTGAGTCTGAGCCCGAGTGAGTCTGGATGACGAAAACACCGGTGAGTCTGAGTCCGAGTGAATTTGGTTGGAGAGAAATTTCGTGAGTCTGAGTCCGAGTGAGTCTGCTTCAGCGAAATTTTTGTGAGTCTGAGTCCGAGTGAGTCCGGTTGAAGAAAATATTAATGAGTCTGAGTCCGAGTGAGTTCGCTTAAGCAGAATTTTGGTTAGTCTGGGTCCTAGTGAGTGCTAAGCGAAAAGCGTTTATTGAGTGAGTCTGCGTGGGCTCCATTTATTTTGCCGACCTATGGTTTCAAATATTTATAGCCTCCTTTTATGGCGTGCCTTGTAATCGTATAGATGTACCATCTTGTAAAGCCCTAGAAATTATTTTTCAAGTTATCAAGCTGTCCATGCCCTCATATACGAGGGCATGTAAGTGGGCTGTGCAGCATGTCCTGACACATGTACAACTCCAGGCCACTTTTATTAAGCGATATCATGATCCACATTGATTTTGATCTACAATTGTGTACCTAATCAATGGATAATGACTGCAATGTTCGAGCTTCATCATTCATGCGGATTCAAATACGACAAAGCAGCACGATTCGCGAGCATAGAGCGCCCCTTCGCTCTCTGTTGCATTGAACCGCTTGTGTCTTTAGATGCCGCTTCGGTTTTTCCATGAATAAATCTGGCAATTGGGAAATTTTTGAGCGCCAAACAAGACATTCACAAGTACGAGAGAGACAGGACGGGCGCTTTTGAATGCTTCCTGAATGCATTGTTTCGCGCTCAAAAAATTTCCCAGTAGCTATGCATCATCTCACCGAATTTCAAGCTTTGTTAAAAATGTAGCGACGACACAGACCATCGGCTTTCGTCATGTCATTCGCTACCAATTAAACAGCGGCTGCGTTATTTAAAGTGGCTAGATAAAGCTTGCCCCCGTGGTACGTCGAAAGTTGTGGCGACCAGATTTCAAGGAGGAAGGGGGGTAGAAATGCACCATTCATGCCATACGCGACGCTTCGTCACTTTTGCAAAAACAAATTTCTTCGGGCTGTAATGTGGTCAAAGAATTATGTTACCTCTCGGCAATTCAAAAAGCTTTTAAACTTTAATGACCTCTTCGAATTCTAGACTCTCTTTGGGAGATATTGCTGCCATATTTTCCCAGCACGCCTGCAGTTCAGTCCTTGCCGACTCAAGCAAAACCCGTTTTTTTTTTTCGTATTTTTTCTTTTCTTTCCAATTCAAACACCTTTCCATTCATAGACAGCGTGGACGCGCCGAAGCACTTTCGGTGGTCCCTCAGCCGTCATTGAGTTCGTCAAGCCACACGGCAAAAAGCTTCATGGCACGGGCGTTTCCCAGGCTCGTTTCCCGTACCTTGCTTTCGAGCTCCTAATACCCCCAAGGAATGCAAGGAAAGTACAAAACGAAGCAACGAGCTCGACACTCAAGGCTTGGGGCCTGCAACACAAATATCTCAATTCTTTCAAAAGTGAACATTCGGCAGAAGTCTGTCTGGTTGTGATAACAGAAAACTGGAGAAAAGAGAAAACTCCAGCCAAAATTTATTTTAAGAAAGCGCGACGTTTCGAAGCATGATAGGCTTCTTGTTCAGGGGTGAGAAGGCCCGAGATGTGCAACGCCTTCTTGCCAAGCGGGATTGTTTGCCGTGAGTCGTCGCAAGCCCTGGCAGTAGAGGGAGGGCAGTGCCCCCGTGGTGTGGTCGATGTTTCCCACTGTCTGCTCATGTACCAGGAATCGAGGAGGGGCCGCCGGCGAAGGTTCCTTTCTTTTTCCAAAATCACAGCGCCGTCGGGACTGGTATGGTGGTCAAACCGCTAGCAGTGCTCTGTCACTTCGCTCCGTCCGCTGTTCAAGTGATGGTGGTCATTCTTGTGCTGCCGCTATCTTTCATGGAAGTTCTTGGTTTCCTCAATGTAGGAAGCGGGGCAGTCGGCGCACGTGATCCGGTACACGACGCCCTGCGCTTTTTCCGCAGATGCGCTGTCTTTGGGCCGAGGGATGAAACTACCGATGGTGGTGGATGGCTTGTGGGAAAAGTCGACCCCTGCCTTTCTTAGTATACGGGCTATTGCTTCGCTGGCGCCCGCAATGTAGGGGGATCGACACGCGGCGTTGTTGCGGCGCCGTTGGTGTCACGTTTCTCCCGTCTTTTCTCTTACGGAGGGCTCTGCGAATAAACGCCTTTGTGTAGCCGTTGGCGCAGAGGTCACGAATTATTGTGTTCCTTTCTTCTATCCGCTGCTGGGGCGTCGATTGGTGATTTTGGTTGGAGTTTTATATTTAAACTCGTGACGCAGCAGGTGGTTGGTTGTTGACACAATAAACGAAGGCACGTTTCGCTGCAGTGGGGCGATAGGAACTTTAAAATCAATTTTAAATACGCCCTAGGCTATATTATCTGTTGATATTTCGTAGATGATACGCGTGTGTATACACAAATCTATCCCACATATTATCTAGTCTTCAAAATTTTGTTTCAGAACTTCAATGGGAAGATAGAGGGGGGGGGGGGGGGGGGAGTATGCGCTGGTATGAAGATAAGAAGCGGTCTCACAAATATATGAGACTCGAGCACTGCTCTCCATCCCTTACCCCCCCCTCCCTGCATCTTTCAAGAATGTAGCCTTTGAAACAGGAAAGAAAAGAAAAGCGCATATCCTGCCTTCATCTCACTCATTTTGTATTCGTTGTAGCACTGGCTTTCGATCATAAGTCGCTGAGCAGTGTCCCCTCATGGGAGACAAATTAGCGCATTTCTCATATGTTTCATGAATCACTAGATGTCATTATGAATCCACACCAATTGCCCATCAGTCTGTTATTCTGCAAAGAAAAACAGTACGTTATGGCAACCTCCGCTGCCCCATTTACCCGCTGAAAATAGGCATCTCAATCATTTATTTATTTAATAGTACCCTGAAGGCCCGAAGGAATTACAGAGAAGAGCTGTGCATTCGAGAGTGCGTAAGAGATTAGCAGTTACATCGAAGTAAAAACAATACAAATAATAAGTTACTAAGCATAGATATAATAGCGACGCAGTGAAAATAAAAAGAAATAAAATTGCTAATAGCGCAGGGTTAGCTATGTGAACTTATTACGCCTGGTTTGTAGTAAACCCTCGAGTTGTCACTTCAGCGCCTTGTCCAGTGACTTTTTTTTCTTAGAAATGAATATTCCTGTCCTTTCTGGGGACTAGTAGGATCACTGTGAAGCGGCGTCCGCGTCCCCACCTTTCAATACGGCATTCATATTGCAATATTGCAATTGCCATCTCGTTTTGCATGGTCTGTACCAGACCATGCAAAAAGTTTCGAACATACTTTTGAACACACTGGCCGGCTCTCATCGGCGCGCCTATGCACGTTCCTTTTTGCCTTGTGTCCGATCCAGCGTGGTACTGATACGACTCTTTACCATTATTCACGAGATAGAGTAGTCACTAACAGTTACAACTGGTTCTTAGCCGGCTCAGAAAAAATATCTTGCTAGAAACAAACGCAGTCACAACCCGTGTACTAAGATTAAGATGCACGTTGAAGAACCCTGGGTGGTCGAAATATCTGGAGCCCCGTCTCTGACAACCACATCTTGGCTTTGCGACGTAAAATACCAACCTCTATTATCCGCAATCACTTTGCGAAAGCATGACATCGACTAAAACCGAACTTATCATTTCTATAATTCGAAACGCTAGTATAATAATTATTGGCGTTTAACGTCCGACAACCATGATGTGATTATGAAGGGCGCCGTAGTTGACGGCTACGGTAATATTGGCTACCTGGGGTTCATTACGTGCGCCAAAATATAAGCACACATGGCTCAAGCGTTTCTTCATCTATCGAAAATGCGGCCGGTATTCGATGCCGTGATCTTCGGGTCAGCAGTCAAGTACCACAACCACTAGACTATCGTATCAGGTGTTTTCGAAACTTTAGAGAGGCATAACCATGCAACCTATAACCATGTTTCCAAGATTTTTCAAGGGTGGTGAGCTCGATTCTGCAAAAGATGGCCGCCTCATATTATTTTCTTTTTCGCGTCCTCAATAAGCGGTAAATCGACTGCAAGGCCATTGGCAGTTTCATGAACGTGTTTAGAAAAGCGCCATAACGTAATGTCAAGCTTTCTTCGTTCCCAAGTAGCGTGATTAGGCCTTGGAACGGCAAAGCGTAAGCAAGGACTTGATTTATAATTGGGTCTGCCAAAAACGCACGTACGCGCTTGCCCATTGAAAACAAACGGCGCGTGCGCATAGCGCATTTCAATGGTAACAGGAATGAAAACCTAATGTTCCTCGAAGGTCCGTAGACCAATTCTTATATTTAAAGAAAACATTTACAATATTGCAAAACTCGCGTGTAATGTTGAATTTCTCTTTACGATAGACATTGCGTTGCACGGGAAATAACTTCTTTTTGTATGTTGAAAGCTATCATACATATATTTTGAAGGTTGCCTGGCACTTGTGAACCCTTTACATGTGTTATTCTATACATAAGCTATTTTATGGCGCTCCTTCGACATTTATTGGATGAGCCGGGCCAAATCGAATATTGCTAAATTTTAGTCCGAGTACGTCTAGTTGAGAAAAATTTAGGCGAGTCTGTGAGTCCGAGTGAGTCCGCTTCAGGAGAATGTTGGTGAGTCTGAGTCCGAGTGAGTCCGGCTGACAAATATTTTGGTGAGTGAGTCCAGCTGAGTTATATTTTCGTTATATTTTCATGTGTATGAGTCTGAGTGAGTCGGGCTGAGTAATATTTTCGTGAGTCTGAGTCCGAGTGAGTCCGGCTGAGATATATTTTGGTGAGTCTGAGTCCGAGTGAGTCCGCTTGAGGAAAATTTTCGTGAGTCTGAGTCCGAGTGAGTCAGGTTGACGAAAATATTCATGAGTCTGAGTCCGAGTGAGTCAGGTTGACGAAAATATTCATGAGTCTGAGTCCGAGTGAGTCCGTTTGAGCAAAAATTTAGTGAGTCTGAGTCCGAGTGAGTCTGGATGACGAAAACACCGGTGAGTCTGAGTCCGAGTGAGTTTGGTTGGAGAGAAATTTCGTGAGTGTGAGTCCGAGTGAGTCTGCTTCAGCGAAATTTTGGTGAGTCTGAGTCCGAGTGAGTCCTAAGCGAAAAATATATTCATTGAGTGAGTCTGAGTGAGCTCCGTTTATTTTGCCGACCTATGATCGGCAGTGATTTTGAGAACTTATCTAGATTGTGAGTCACTTTCAATGCCAACTATTTCTCAAACATCTTTGCAGGATTGCGGCATGAAGGGAATTCCAAACTTGGCAGTTGGAAAGCTGCTTTTGTCCTACTTTAGGAAGCTAGTGGGATGACATGGCATGTCCTTTCTCTTTCAAGGACCGAAATGTCCCCCCGCAAGAGACGAAAAATTTCTGGCTGGTCTTCAAAATATATTATTAATATACCATCAGAAGCTCCGAATAAGCTTGAATCAACGACATCCTCTCAGAAAAAAAATCAAAAAAGATTTTGGTGTGTCAGAGATTTATTGGTCACAGTTAGTGAACTGCAATAATGTAGGTGTCGAGCTTTGCCTGAAGACCGTAACTCCAGCTATGGAGACACGCTGACCCGTCTGGTAAGCAAATTAATAAAGAAAGGCATGTTAATGGAAATACATAAAAGAAGTAAAGCAGTCGCCAGTCATAAAAGCAAAACTGGGATTAATAAAATTTTGTAAAATGCTTCAATTGCCGTTCCGACTTTATTTTCCGTTTTCATTATGTATGTTCGCTAAACGTATTATATATACTAATGGTCCGTAACCGCGAACATCAGATGGACAGTAAATACAACCTAAAAATGAGCCTAAAAGGTGATGAAACAATTTCATTCACAAGAAAAGGTAGACACAAAAGCCACATTTTCAAAACCATAATTAATGGCTTTCTAGGCATAATTCTTGAACTAACGGAATTAAGTGTACATGTTCCTTTATTTTCGATTGTGCTACTGCTTTTTTCATTGCCTGCTTTGCTTAATAAATTCACACGCTCGTCTGATGTCGGCTGTTACCAAAGTCGTTGCTTTTTCCGTTGACGTGCTCTCTTTGCACTCCATATCATGAAACTAACGTGCACTCTATTCATATCCACCGCAGGACGAAGGCCTTTCCTTCTTCATGTCAACTATCATATCCGCTTCCTCTGTTTATTCCGCGACCCATGCTGCCGTATTCTGCGCTCTTAACTTTACACGTTTCATTCTCCTTTCCATTACAAGCTCCGCGGTCCTCTACATTTTCTCTGGTTGCTTTGTTATCTTGCACGCTTCAGCCCAATATGCCCTCGCAGTATGCAGTGACTGTATAATTTCTGCCTTAGTGACAGCCGCAGATTTTCGCTCATTATCTGTGAGTACCTGCCAAATGCCTTTAAGCCCGTTCTTATTCTTCGGTGAATTTCCTCATCGAGCTCAGGCTCCCCTGTTAGTTGAAAAATTACCAGATCCACGAAGTGAATGCTGCTGATGCAGCGAAGCTTCTTGGGAGCAAGTCTACGTCATTTTATTTTACTAAGTGTAGCGCCATTGACTGATGCGCTAACGCTGCACGGTCTAAGTACGAGCGGCTTACGAGCAATGCAGCGCGCTGTATACGGCTTGTATGCGTGCTCTAGGTAGGAGCGGCGCGGCGCCGGCAGAACACCTGCGCGCGGTCCGCATGCGCGCTGCGTACGGTCTGCGAACGCTTCTGATCATGACGTAGTGCGCTTGCTCGGAGAGGGGTTTTGGCGCGGCGCCGCCACAGCACACCTGTGCGCGGTCGGTATGCAGCACTGCGTGCGCTCTACGAACGGTTCTGCGCACGACGTCATGACCTTGATCGATACGCTTGCTGAGAGAGGGTTACGGAGTGGCGCCGCAGCTGTTCCGACGGGGACCTACGACGACGACAACGGACATCGTGCTAGCCTTAGAAGTTTCGCTCTGAAAATTTGGCGCAGCTACGCACTAGTGGCGCAAAGACTGACGAATGAGCGTAGTAGGTGGCGTTGCCCTCCTCTTTTTCCTCTCCTCACCCTCCAGTTTCCTTTCTCATACGTTGCTGTACTGTACTATACAAGACTGACCTTGCTTTGCCCTTTCAACTCCTCCTTTCCCTCCTCCTCACCATCACATCCCTTTCCTACCTCTTGCTCTAGGATACTGTACATGGCTATGTGGCTGTCTTTTTTTTTTAGGAGCGAAGCTCCTTAGGCTGGCACCCCGCCGTCGCCGTTGAAGCTCCCTGGCACGGTGCCAGCTGTGGCGTCTCCCCATCACGCGGGAGGATAAATGAGCTTGATGAGCACTGGAACGCGGATGGCGGCGTCTGCACGATGCGCAAAGCGCGAGAATACGAACGCATGCGAAACCGAGGTATATTAGTCTCCCTCTCCCTCTTTCTTTTTATCTCATTTTTTCGTTTATATGCGGGGCTACCCGAACTCAGACGGTGCGTCTTTCTGAGGCCATTCAGGACTTTAAGCTCTGCCTCCTGAATTAAGCTCAGCAACCACCGACAAGAGTTGGTAATAGTGCGGCTGTCGATTCTTTGTCCATGGTTATGATGATGATGATATGTGTTTATTGGCGCAAGGGACACTTGATGGCCAAAGAGCGCCAGTACGTGATGACAAGTGTGAACAATGGTTATGGTGGGCGGCTGTATAGAAGCCTAAAAGTCCTCGCCCTAAGGGCGGGTAAAACATATAGGTATTAAAATCATGAGAGTGACATGATACGTGCGTAGTGGAAATGAGCGGCAAACGGTTGTGGCAATAAAACTTTGGTGAGATTGTATGCGCACGAATGTCTCATCAACGCCCTTGCGTCCAAGGGCCGCGAGACAGGTGCTTCCTCTAATGTGACCGCAGCATCGACCTCTGTTCAGAGGTCATGCTGCGGATTACCAGTGTAAATCACGTGAAAACAGTGAACTTTAAAAAACGTGAAGAGTGAATCATGTTTAAAGAGCGGGTCCCTACCGATGAACATCGCTGGATGAAGCGCCATTTGCTCTCGGTAGAGTGATGGGAAATGCTTTTTTCCAATAGGATCTAGTTCACGGCATTGTATTAAAATATGGAGGACGGTAAGAGGTTCACTACATTTCTCGCACATGGGTGGTGCACCAGCAGACAGAAGGTATGAATGTGTGCTATGTGTGTGTCCTATACGTAGCCGACAGAGTTACATCTGTACGGCGCGTTTGTGATGTGGATGGCCAGTCACCGAGGTAAGGCTTGATTACATGCAATTTATTATCTACTTGTCGGTCCCATGTACGCTGCGAGTAATCCCTCAGGTTCTTTCTGAGAAAAGGTTTCAAGTCTGTTGCGGGTACAGCTATAGATAACTGTGGAGCGTTTCCATGGACTGATGCTGCGAGCTCATCCGCCAGTACGTTTCCCTCGATTTCACGGTGCGCTGGCACCCAGCATACTACTAGATGTTGTTCTGATGTGTAAATGGCGCACAGGAGGGAGTATAGCGAGACAATGACAGGGTTTCTGTACTTTCTGATAGTTTTTAACGTGTTTACAACACTTAACCAATCCGTGTATATGACTCCATTACTTATTCCTGATTATTTAATGTGTTTTGCTGCCGCCAGTATTGCGTAGGCCTCGGCTGTGAAAATACTTGTGTTTGGGTGGAGAACACCGGCATCCGAAAACGATGGGCCTACCGCTGCGTAGGACACACCCGCGTGAGACTTCGACGCATCAGTGAAAAATTCAGGACAGGTATACTTGTGTGTCAGTTCACGGAAGTACATCTGAATGCGTAGAGGTGGGGCATGTTTTGTGACACCCATGAAAGATGTATCACAATTTATAACCTGCCATTTCCACGGCGGGGCGTGTAAACAGGGAGCCATTACGCGGTGTTCGAGCAATGGGACACCCGTTTCCTCAGCTAGTGCTCGCACACGCAGCGAGAAGGGCTGTCTCACTGTGGGTCGATTTTGGAAGAGCTGGCAGCTGGACGTGTCATTTTCGGCAGGATATGTCGGATGGTCAGTGCTTGCGGTTGTCTTCAAAAAACATGGTTGATCCCTTTGTCATAGGAATCGGTATAACACGAAAGTAAAACGTGTGCTTACAGAAGTAGTTGAATGTTTACTGTACATTGATATAAAATAGCTTACACAATGTCTATTGGTGTTAGGCGGGTATAGCACCGTTTAACGTGGATGCAGACACGTTGACGCTTGGTGGCACATCTGTATCCCGAAGACTAACGTCTATGAGCAATGATTAAACAAACCCTTGTGGTCATAAATGATTGTGGTAGCTGTACGGTGAGAGCGGAATCGGAGAAAGCGCTGTGATAGCCAGAAGAGCGTCATTGACTTGACGCCGAATTTGGGCTAAGGTAGCCTACTCACAGCATTTAGAGTTGTTGAACACCACTGCCCGACCAGAGGGAAACGCAACGCGCGTCGTGTCGTCCCCGTTGGCCGGCTGCGAATTTTCGCGGGGCGAGTGTAAGTTGGGAACGCGGAGTTACGGCCACGCCACCGTGGGCCACGCTAAGCACTCGAGCGTCCCTGAGCTACCCTTGGTATGGATGGATGCTATGAATGACGACGACGCTGGGGGTAAGGTCGCCACATGGCAGTGGGTTAATGCGTCGACAAAATTGCACTTTTACTATTCGAAACGCGCCGGATGGGACGGACGCGTAGAAACGGCGCTCTGAAGAAACTAATCGTGGCTTTCACAGTTATGATGCATTACTTCACTTTAGGAAGGGCACTGTGACAGGACAGTGGTAGATATAAAACGCGCGTTTGTAATGCCTACGGAGTATGTGACCGTGGCGCAGAGGATAGCGTGCCCGGCATCTCTTCGTGCGGACCAAGAGGTCGTAGGTTCGACTCCGGGTGATGGAACTGTCTATCTTTGTCTTCTGATCATGTGTATTTTTTTTGTTCAACCTCATTTCCGTGACGGAAATACGTCACTGAAATCTTGGTGGACCCCGGCATAAAACACTTTCGTGTTAAAATATGTAAAAGACAGGTACATTCTTTGCATATGTAGCGACCATTCGTCTGATTCAGCGTATAGGCTTTCCACAGGGCTTGTGCGAAAAGCACCCGTAGAAAGGCGAATGCCTAAATGGTGGACGGAGTCCAGCATTTTCAAGGCGGATGGCTTTGCAGACTGGTAAGCTATCGCCCCATAATCTAGACGCGTGCGTGTCAGGCTTTTATAGAGACTCATGAGACATTTTCTGTTGCTGCCCCAACTTGTGCGAGACAGCACCTTTAAGATGTTCATTGTCTTCATGCATTTCTCCTTAATGTACTTATTGTGTGGTACAAATGTGAGCTTCGCGTCTAGAATTATGTCTAAAAATCTGTTCTTTTTTAACAGCTACGCGCTCACCCTGCAACTCTATATGAGGATCGGGGTAGAGGCCTCTCTTCCTGGAGAAGCAGCCGAGCACCGTAGCCACTGTTACACCGAGGCGGACCCGAAGTTCGATCCCGGGTTCGATCCCGGCCGAGTTCGCGAGTTCGATCCCGGCCGCGGCGGTCGCAATTCGATGGAGGCGAAATGGTAGAGGCCCGTGTACTGTGCGATATCAGTGCACGTTAAAGAACACCAGATGGTCAAAATTTCCGGAGCCCTCCACTACGGCGTCTCTCATAATCATATGGTGGTTTTGGGACGTAAAACCCCAGATATTATTATTATTATTCTCTTGCTGGAGAAGAGAACACAGGAGCTCTTTTGCGTATTCAGACAGAAACCGTTTTCGTCTGCCCATTTACAGACCTTGTTGATTCAGAGTTGAACCTTTCAGAGTTGAACTGTATGTCATCAACGTATGTAAAATAAAACATATTACGTGGGATGTAGGAACGCAAAGAATTCATTTTGATAATAAAGAGTGTGCAAGTGAGGACATCACCCTGCAGCACTCCAGTTCTTTGCACGAACGGTCGTGACAACACATTGCCCACTCGCACACGGAATGCGCGATTGGACAGATAGCTTTCAATAACATTTAACATATTACCTCGTATACCTAGGTGCGAGAGGTCTCTCATTATTCCGAAACGCCACGTGGTATCGTATGCCTTCTCCATTTCAAGGAACAGAGATAGGAAAAACTGCTTATGGACGAAAGCTTCACGGATTTGTGCCTCTATGCGAATGAGACGGTCGATGGTGGACCGATCCTCTTGGAATCCGCACTGATACGTGTCGAGGAGTTTGTTTGATTCAAGGAAATGTAATAGTCGGCCGTTTATCATCTTTTCAAATAATTTGCAGAGGCAGCTAGTCAGGCCTATTGGCCTGTAACTCAATACAGAGAATGGATCCTTGCCGTGTTTTAGGATAGGTATTACAGTAACCTCTTTCCACGCAGAGGGAATTTCGCCAGAAGACCATATGGCATTTCAGAGGCAGAGGAGAGTTTTTTGTGTTTCATTGGGTAAGTGTTTTACCATTTGGTATATAACACGGTCAGAGCCTGGGGCAGATTTGCTGCAGCAGTTTAGCGCTGCCTGCAGCTCAGCTAAGTGGAATGGTGCGTTGTATGGCTCGTTTTTTGGACATTTCCTTTCCAGTTTTTTTTTTCTTTCTATTCTCTCTTTGTACTGTCTGAATGTATCTGAATAATGCGATGGGGTGGACACGTGTTCGAAGTGTGCGCCCAGGCAGTTTGCCTGGTCTTCAAGGTGTCGCCCTCTGTGTCTACTAAAGGGAGTGAATGTGTCTCTCGGCCACGTATCCTCTTTACCCTGTTCCAGACCTTGGTTTCATCAGTATAGGAATTGACACCTGATAAAAATTTCTGCCAACTTTCCCTCCTAGCCTCTCGGCGCGTTCTTCGTCCTTAGGATTTTACTTGTTTGAAATGCGTCAGGTTCTCTGCAGTGGGAGAGTCGCGCAGTAAACCCCATGATTTGTTTTGTTTTTGCGAGCGTTCCTGCAGTCGTCGTTCCACCACGGGACACGACGCTTGCACGGACCACAACTTGCCTGGGGAATACATTTTGAAGCCGCGTCAATAATAAAAGCGGTAAAATACTCAGCAGCAGAATCAATTCCTAAAGAGGAAATCTCGGACCATGAGATAGTACTAAGGCTTTGGTACTTCTCCCAATCAGCTCTGTCTACCTTCCAAGTTGGTGCCTGAGATGGAAATTCGTTCTCTTTGGGCGTTCTCAGTAATATCGGAAAATGATCACTACCATAAGGGTTTTTAATGACATCCCAGTTAAAATCAGGTAAAAGGGTAGAAGAAACGATGCTAAGATCAATGCATGAATATGTTTTGTTTGTCAGGCTAAAAAACGTTGGTTCTTTTTTTATTTAATGGGCATGCACCACTAGAAAAGATAAAATTCTCAATTAAACAGGCTCGCGCATCACTTCGAGAGTCGCCCCAAAAAGGGCTGTGGGCATTAAAATCGCCAAGGACAATGTAGGGTTCGGGTACTTGATCCATTAAACACTGAAATTCACGTTTCCACAGCTGGTAATGAGGGGAGACATACACTGAGCAAATGGTAACACATTTGTTTAAGACAACAGCACGAACGGCCACTGCTTCGAGGGCCGTTTGTATCTGCAGACCTTGACACGCTATGCTTTCATCTATTATGATGGCAACGCCACCAGATGATGCGACAGCTTCGTCTCGGTCTTTGCGGAAGATGACGTGGTGTCTAAGGAAAATCGTGTGTTTTGTTTTAAGGTGTGTTTAGTGTACACACAGCACTTTTGGTGAGTGTTCGTGTGCGAGTTCTTGGATGTCATCAAGGTTTCTGAGAAGTCCTCTCACATTCCACTGTATAATTTGTGTATTCATTTTGGGTGTAATTTAGTTCTGTCTGTACTGAAAGGACTGTTGTCTTAGCTCAGAGAGGTCTTGTCAGGCCCCGTGATGGGGGGTTTTCGCTTTTTTTGGCGCGCTCCAACGAGCTGCGCTGGTCCTTCGGCGCCAGGGACGCCGTTGGACTTGTTGTTGTGTCTATCGACTCGGCAGAGACGCTGGATGGCGGCTCGCGGCTTGCGGGCGCGGGTGTCAAGGCTTTGGGGCTTTCTGTGTTAACAGAAGGCCCTGGGCCTGCAGGTCCGGAGGCCTGCATACCCTTTGGTTGCGGAGCAGCACGGGCTGCTTCCGCTGAGGGGGCTCAGTTCTTCCGCTCAGTTCTGGATGGCGCTGTCGCCCTTCCACTCTGCGTGGTACGTGCGCCGCGAACCTTTGTGGCACTGTCCCCTTGCGTGCCACGTCCGCGAATGAAGTAGCCTGTACAAAGGAAAGGCGCTTGCGCGCCTCCTTAAACGAGATGTTTTCGGTTACTTTGAGTGTGATGATGTCTTTTTCTTTCTTCCATGAGGGACGACTGCGGGAGTAGGCTGGGTTCCCCCCCCTCGCAGTTTGCTCAGTGGGGCGATCAGTATGCAGCTTGACATCTGCGCATCACTGCAGGCTGTCAAGTGTAGCTTCTTGTTCAAGGACGCGTAGTATGAAGTGCAACTTATACTTGTGCCTCACAAGGGACACACGATACTCTAAAATGTTGCATTCACAGCGCTGACCACGCATTTTTTTGCTTTGCCTTAGCCGTTATGAGTGTATTACTCGCTGCAGTGAATCACATGAATGAAAGCCCAGCCCGCACATATGTGCGGGTCTGTTTTCTCGGGCAAAAACTCCACTTCTTACAGTTTAACCTTTGAAAACCTAATTACAATAGAGCAAACATCAAAAATGTTTGAGCAAGTTAGCAATTTTTCTGTTATATTTTTCTCGGGCAGGAAAGGGCTAGGCTGACGGAAGCAAGTGTGCTCGCAAGATTTCACGAAAAGACGGAGCGAGAAATTGAAGAAGCGTACTTTCTCTACAAATGTGGGGATGCATGTGTCGCGAGGCCATCGATAGTGTTGCACCCTATCGAAGTAGATTACCTAATCGCTAGTCACTAACACACTTCTTTTATTTAATTTTTTTATTTTATATTTTCATCACGTGTATAGGTCCTTGAGTATATTTGTGTGTATGTTAATCTATAAACTTCAGTTGATAGCGCTGTGTATGTGTGCTCTTTTTCTGTGTCCGTGGTTTTTTGCGCTAGATTTATGATGTCATTTTCATACCGCGGAACTACCGTGACGCCCCCCAGCGGAGTATGCAGCTGTCGCACCACCTGTCGTGCGCGCCGCCACTCCGTGGAGTAGAGGATTCGTAGAGGAGAGAACGGGGGGGGGGGGGGCGTAGGAAAGGAGAGAGAGGTGGAGGGAACGCGCATGCGCTGTGGTGGTGTCGGACGTGGGCGCCGCTCCGTAGAGTAGATGATTTCTAGAGGAGAGAAAGGGGGAGCGTAGGAGAGGAGAGAGCACCTGTCGTGCGCGCCGCTCCATAGAGTAGAGGATTCCTAGAGGAGAGAACGGGGACGACCGTTGGAGAGGAGAGACAGGGGGAGGGGACGCGCATGCGCTCTGCGGGTGTGGGACGTGGGAAGGAGGGACGGACAAAGCCCCCGCAAGCACATGGAAGCACGATCAAGGAATGGAGTCAACGGGACGCGGGCGCCGCTCGGTAGAGTAGAGGATTCCTAGAGGAGAGAAAGGGGGGAGCGTAGGAGAGGAGAGAGAGGGAGTGTGGGACGCGGGAAGGAGGGACGGACAAAGCCTCCGCAAGCACATGCAAGCAAGGTCAAGGAATGGAGTCAACGTGGGCAACAGACACCACCGGTAGTGCGTGTTATTAAACGCGAAGCATTTCTTAGCGAACTTCGGCGAGTTTGAGCGTATCTATCTGACTGTCTATCTAGCCGCCTACGACTTCGAGCTCTCCTGGCCGTATCGTTAATGGGATTTATACCAAATTTGGCATGGCATAACATGACTGTATGACGAACATAAATGGCTAGTCACATCATGAAAATCATGAGTAACTTGTCATGAAAAGTATGATTTACATGCCACGCTCATGGCGCGCTCGCGGCCGTTTCGTTAGCTCGATATACACCAAATTTGGGATTGAGTGACGTGACTGTATGGCGAACATAAATGACAGGTGGTAATATGCAAATAATGACGTGCATGTCATGAACAACATGATTTACATGACACTCTCATGGCGCGCTCGCGGCTGTTTCGTTCGCTTGATATACACCAAACTTGGTATAGAGCGACGTGACTGTATGACGAACATAAATGACAAGTGGTAATATGGAAATCATGAGTTGTCATGTGCGACATGACTTGCATGCCACGCTCATGGCGCGCTCGCGGCCGTTTCGTTAGCTTGATATACACCAAACTTGGTATTGAGTGACTTGACTGTATGACGAACATAAATGACAACTGGTAATATGGAAATCATGAGTTGTCATGTGCGACATGACTTGCATGTCACGCTCATGGAGCGCTCGCGGCCGTTTCGTTAGCTTGATATTCACCAAACTTGGTATTGAGTGACGTGACTGTATGACGAACATAAATGACAAGTGGTAATATGGAAATCATGAGTTGTCATGTGCGACATGACTTGCATGCCACGCTCATGGCGCGCTCGCGGCCGTTTCGTTAGCTTGAGATACACCAAATTTGGTATTGGGTGACATGACTGTATGACGAACATAAATGACAAGTGGTAATATGGAAATCATGACATGTCATGAGCGACATGACTTGCATTCCACGCTCATGGCGCGCTCGCGGCCGTTTCGTTAACTTGATATACACCAAATTTGGTATTGAGTGGCATGACTGTAGAACGAACATAATGATAGGTGGTAACATGGAAATCTTGGCATGCACGTCATCTACAACGTCATTTACATGCCACGCTCATGGTGCGCTTGCGTCCAGTTCGCTAGCTTGATATACCCCAAAATTGGTATTGCGCGACGTGACTGTTGACGAACATAAATGACAGGTCCTAGCATGTAAAAGTTGACATGCAAATTATGTAAAGCATGATTTACTCCTTCCTGGCTGCTTCGCATTAGATCGATTCCCACAGTGTGTGGGATCTGCCGGCTTTTTCTTTGCTTGCACCCACAACATGCCTAGTCATTGCTGAGCAGCCACCCTCTGCTCTCGCCTATGACTCTGGTAACTGTGGCGGTGCTTGACGGCCTTATTGTACTAAAGTGTTCTGGTTCACATAGTGGGTGCTTCCCTACTTCATGAAAGTGACCGGGCGGGGGGACGCCGGACGCGGGACGCGGGAGGGACGGACACAGCCCCGAGCATTAGATGCTTCGCATCTACAATAATAAAATTCGGCGGCTTGAGTGAGAACGGAACCCACTCCTGCGTGGCAAGCAGGTGTTCCACCATATGGCCACGCCAGTGCTTGAAACTGTTTCGGAAAAAAAGAACGCATATACGAATGTGATGTAGGGCGATTCAATGATGATACGTATGTGATGTTGTGTGATGTAGTGCGAATGTGATGTAGTGAAATCACATCCGATTCTCGGTATTTTAACGCTAAATCATTAAGAGCTCGTTTCGCAGTAATTCTGGTGTCGACGTCCGTGTCGGTGCCCTTGGTTTTGAATGAAAAATCAGATATGGGTTAGCGGAGAAGCTATTTGTCCGCGTTAGCGGAGAAATAAAAAACCTCCAGGCCTGCGCGGAACGCGCAGCACAGTCCCAGCGAAAGCTGGAAGAGCGGCCGTTCTAGATTCTTTTTTTTAATTCTTGGGGCAACTACTACAAGCACACTTGCATGGTATTCACTAAGCCATAAATCATAATTTTTATGTAGTGGGGAATCGTCCACTAGGCCATTTTTCGTCATTCTTTGGAAAAGCGCGCTACCCGCTAAACACTTGTAACACATTATGTGTACTTTGTTGATGCTGTGGCTGACGACGATGAAGAATTGTGTCTGAGGCTTTTGTAATGGGTTGGAGCACAGAACGATCCACTCATTACGCAATTCGCATTGTGTAACGCATGGTTGTTACTTTACTGTTCTAAAACGCTTTTCTACACATGTTAACGCGATTCCTTAAAGTCAGTTTGCAACGCAGTTTCAAGCATCGGCGTAGCTCAATGGTTGATTGCTGGGCTGCCACCCAGATGTACCGGATTCTATACCCATTATGTAATAGGTATATTTTATTTAGTTAGTTTTCATTCTTATTTCGCGCGATATTTGTTACGGACACCGGCGGCGGCGGCAGACAACTACGGTGCAAAAACGGCCCTTGTTGAGATCTCAAAACAGCTTTCGCTGTAATATAATAAAATTCCGCGGCTTGAGTGAGAACAGAGCCCAGTCCTGCGTGGCAAGCAGGTGTTCTACCATATGGCCACGCCAGTGCTTGTAACTGTTTCGGAAAAAAAAACATATATATACGAATGCGATGTAGGCGAGACCTGGGAAGCAGTGGCAAAACAGCAACGCCAACAACAAGCTGCCACCCCAGCCGAGAATGGAAACACGTTCCCGCCTCCATCGCAGCAATAACTGATATCAACTTGAAAAGTGCCACTCAAGACACGGTATTTTGTTAACTTCTATTCTTAGAAAATTTATTATTCCACATTTGTATATGTATATTAGCCAATCCTTTCTGTAATGCCGTCGGGTTCTGAAAGTATTTGTAATGAATGAATGAATAAATAAATAAATAAATAAATAAATAAATAAATAAATAAATAAATAAATAAATAGACTTGAGAGCATGTAGAGAAAGGTGTTAATTCATTTCTGATGCGATCCCTCTGGGCACTAGTGTCGCTACTGTGCACTTTTACTCCATGGCAAGAAGCGCGCCTGATCCAAACGCCGCTCTTGATTTATGTCAGTGATCAGACAATAATAGCAAGCTCAACTATGACGAAATGGAACTGTGACCGGCCCTTCGAAGAGAGCGAGCGCAGGCTTCTGTATGATGAGGGTGCATGAGAAAGTGCCAACTTCGCGTTGCGCCTGTAGGTTAAACTCTCTGTTCCGAGTACTACGGCAAAATCTTGTTTAACTGTTCGCAACAGCGCCTGCTTATTGCACTATGTGCGTTTTCACTAAGCACGAGTAGCAGTTCAGCGCCGCTTTAAGAGCCGATGCAAATATCTGCGGATAACACTTTTTTTTACGTTCTTGATATCACGAAGACCTAAAAAGTGCAATCAGTAATTTTTAGCCATCACTTGACATTCGCCCAGGTGTAATCAAGCATATAAATGCTCGCTTAAACATTGTAGTACCAACCCTCACGCTTAGTGGAATCTTTTAACCAGTTGAACGCTTGCCGTTGTAGGGATTGCTCCTCGCCTCTCTCCCTCGGTCTTGTAAAGATTGAGTGGCCATTAACATTATCGCTACGGACAGGCGTTGATTTAAGAATCAACGCCCCTGGCGTTTTCATGTAATGGGTCCTCCCTCTTTGGGCTTCTATTTTCGCCCCGGTCGCAGTGTTTTTGTAGCGAGGCAACTACTTCAGCACCAAAGAGTCATTCTAGCCGTACTCGGCGAGACGTCTTTTCAGTGCGGTGCACTTTAGGGGGCCGGGCTCTTGTATTCTGTTGTGTGCTGTGGTCGCGGCTTGACGTAACGCAGGTAAAACCACATATAGCATAGCCATTTGTAGCATACTGAGCACGCGCTCGAGCCGAAGAAAAGCCTTGTTCCTCTCATTTTTGAGCGCCTTGATGATGATATTAGAAAGTTATAGTTTAGCGTTAGCGTGAAAGCGGGCGTTACGGGAATAGCGTTAGCGTGCCGTTACCGTGCGCTGCGGGAAGCGTGTTATAGTATAGCGGGATAGCGTTGGCGTCCCGGTAACGGAACCTGCCGATGATACTTATCGCAGAAGTGCAATCGTGAAGCAAGGTTTTCGTCAACGCCATCTCGTATCAAGAAAACAATGCATGCTTCTTGTTGCGTCCAGCTAGTCCAGCCACAGCGAGCCGAGCCGTAGCTAAGTCGCTGAGCGTATTTTAGATGTGAAGCATCTTATGGCGAAGCTTAATCCGGTGGTGGTGGTGGTGGTGGTGTGCCGCGTGCCCACACCTACTGCGCATGCGCAAACCCTTTAAAAAAATAAAATAAAAATCCTCCTCTCCCCCTCTCTCTCCTCTACGCATCCCTCCCCGCGACAACCACACCCTCACTGCGCATGCGCCTCCCCTCCTCTCTCCCCTCTTACACTCCCTCCTCTCTCCTCTAGGCATCCCTGCCCTCGGCGTCTACACTCCCACTGCGCATGCGCGTCCCCCATCTCTCTCCTCTCCTACGCTCCCCCCTCTCTCCTCTACGCATCTCTGCCCACGGCGTTCACACTCCCCACTGCGCATGCGTGTCACCCCCTCTCTCTCCTCTCCTACACTCCCCCTCTCTCGCCTCGCGACGCCGACGCAGGCAGCGTCTGCTAGCGAGTTTCTTGGTTGAAAAAACCGACTGCTCGCGCTGCACAACCCTTCACTAGCCACCCCGTATATATGGCAATGGATCTTGACCTCCAAGGTGGTGCCGGTGGGAGATTTCTCCTGTGCGTTGTTGAACAATAAAAATTCGCAGCGTGCGCGTTAACTAAAAGCGGAGTGCGGGTCTCTGTGTCCAGTCGGAGTCTTCTGTCTCTCATTGCCCGTTAGCAGCGATTGGCATGTTCCAGTAGGAAACACTGCTCCATCACTGCCTGCTTTGCGCCTCCCCAGTTTTCTCTCCTGCGCAACGCTGAGATGAGCGCCAGCGTCAACGCCGCCGCCAGTGTAAGCGTTAGCGCCCGCTGCTTCACATCTACACATGGTTCCCTTTAGCGGGAGATGGTGTAATTTTTTTTGCCCTTCTTTCTTCCACGATTTCTGCGACGGGACCACGTGGTGTTCGAACCTTGGCCACCAAGGCGAGTGTAAAAACAGTACGGTAGCGACGATGCCGCGGGGTATTTTGCGCGACTGGCGGTACTTGTCAGTGCTGTCATGGTCGGATATCGAATAATTGTACCTGAGCTGCACACTCGGCAGGCTCGGGCGTTTGTTGAACGATCCAGATTTTTTCGACAGCGAACACTTCGAGATCTTCATGGAACGGAGAAGCGAACTGGACGTGATCATATAACGCTCAAGCACGGGACTACTCAACATTAATGCAGTGGACCCTGAGGCCTTCAGGCTACTGTACCGGTTTCACAAGGACGATTTCAACAGCTTGTGCGGCTCGCTAGATCTACCTCAAGTTTTTACAAGTGCCCAAGGCGTACGAGTAGCTGGCGCCCAAGCTATGTGTGTGACATTGCGAAGGCTCGCATACCCTAACAGGTGGTTCGATCTAGAGCCCATATTTAGGGTGCACTCCACGGTCATATCAAGCGTAACTGACCGACTCATGAAACACATCGTTCGGCGCTTTGGACACCTCCTAAAGGATCTTAATAACCACGAGTGGCTCTCAGAAGAAGCTCTGCATGATTTTTCAGCAGTAAGTCATTGTAGTTCGGTTGCCCATAATTAGTCTTGTTATAGAGTCGGTATAAAATATGAAACGGCCTTGCTTTGACAAATTTGTTTGTATAATTGTGTGTCTTAAGCCGCGGGGGAAATTTGGTGTTTTTCATACAATTCCGGTAATCATAGTATCTGGAGGCAGCTAGACAAGCTTTCGAGGCGTTGATGTCTTGCGTTGTTCGCAGCAAAAAAAAAAAAGAAAGAAAGAAAGAAATATCGTTTACCGCTAGTGTGATCCGTGCAAGATCATGTATTATTACTTTCTTCCACATTATTTATTCTGGGGCGAAAATCTAAACCTGAGAGGAAAGAGTGAAGTGGTCGTACTGGCTTGCGTGTGTGTTGCGACACAGACACGATACACACGCACGTTCAGGCGCTTGTCCGTGTACTGACCTCCTTTCCATTGGACTCTTCAAACCGGGAAAGGTAATGCATAGTCAACCTGAAGTTCACAATGCCCTAGCTTAAATATATATCCATCATCAATTCATCAAAAACCAACAAGTTCCTAGGAATGCACTTAATGCCACCACTATCATGGGTATTGCGTATTCAAAGAATCTGTGATGAGGCATCATGCACAATTTGATACCTGTTGGACTAATCTTAAATGCACTGACGTCAAGACACTGACATACTTGGGCATATGTGCAACCGAAGCTCGGACAAGCATCATCAATATGGCATCCATCACAACCATATCTTGCCACTGAAATAGAAGCAGTTAAAAATTGTGCAGCATGTTTTATTTCCCGTCAGTATTCTATTCATTGCTATGACTTCTTTAAAATGTAACGCGCCCCATCGCATAATTGCGTGTATTTGCCTGCATCATCCCTTCCTTTATCAGCTGCATACAAGGCATGTACTACTAATCCCACCGTTGTTCATCCTACACACGTCCCATTGTACACAAGTGGTTGAACATAGGCGATAACTTTTATAGACGATAGTCTTTCTTGGGATACTTCAACGCAGAAAGTTTGGGCTTTCTGTCTGTCCGTCTGTCCCTCGATTCAGCCACCCGGCCAAAGTTTAACTAGTTGCTGAACGCCCAGCCATCTTGAACTGGTGTTGGCGTTCATACTTTTGAACATTTTCGTTTAAAAAGCAAATATCACGCAATCTGAGGTGCAACATCAATACATAATTATCAGGTAATGTGTTCCTTTATTAGAAATTACATAGATACGTAATTCTAAAGACCCTAGTGTTTGTTAGGCTGCGCCGAAAATGCGACGCTGTACACGAACTGCGACGCTTTGCACGAAAAAGCCTTCTGCCGACGATATGATACTGCCGCTGGCTGTGGCCCTGGGTTCCATCTCACGCTGCGCCTTCTCTATTTTATCAATTCCAACCAGCTGCGGCGGATTCAACATGGAGTAGGTGCTGTCTCAGGCAAGGCAAAACATATTAGTACGGCCGGCACAAGACTATCGTCTTTCGACGACATTTGCAGCGAAGCACGCAGATACGCGGCCAATTTTTCTTCCCGCACGCAATAAATTTGCTGAACAAGCTTCCCAACAGCATAGTTTCATGCTCACAGAAACATTTTGCAAACAATTCACCGGCCATCCACTCCAACGATACAACCCTCCCCCCCCAGGCCCGTAGACAGAAATTTTTTCGAGGGGGGGGGGGGGGGCACTGGTTGAAAACCTTGAAAACCACCTATTTTCATTATGTATTCTCGGTAAACACCCCGCTCCATCCGAATTTCGGGGGGGGGAGGGCCCGGGCCCCTAGAGCCCCCCCCCTGGCTACGGGCCTGCCCCCCCCATATCGTGTTGCTAAGCTGCCTTCGTACTACTGCATGCTACCTTTGATTGTTGTATTTATGTTGTTAAATTTGTTCCCACTGACTTTTTCATTGTGCTGATTTGAAACTCGATGTGCGCCCGTTTTATCAAATGCTTTCAGGTCTTTACGGTGTAATAAATGAAATTTTGGAAAAATATTTTTTACCTTTGCACATGGTAAAATACATTGGTGTTTACAAGCAATTTGGTAATTTATGCACTCTTTATACATTTGGTGTGTGTAACAAGTATTGTGTTATGCTATTACAAATATAGGCTTTGTGACGACAGTAATGTGTGCTTGTTTTTTTCTGGCAGTAAGTGAACGCGTAGCTGCTCTGGACAACTCCTGGGCATTCATTGACGGGACGGCAAGAGCTATATGCCGGCCCAAGCGCAACCAGAAGGCCTACTTCTCAGGCCACAAGCGCATGCACGTTGTCAAGTAGCAGTCAATTATGTGCCCTAATGGGATCGTTTGCCAACTTTATGGACCATACATGAACGGCGCCATGATTCAGGTTAGTGCGAATGCACGAACTTCATTAGACACAGGCCGGGTCGCAGTCTGAAACACTTGAAAACCCTGGAATTTTAAAATGTCTAAGTTTTTAAATTTTCTTGAATTTCATCAATATATTTATGTTCAGTCAGTTTGACGGCGAAAGCCATTATTGCCTCATGCTCACGCTCGTCCACCGATTCATCCGTCCCACCGTCCGTGCCCAGTCATGATACAGACCCGCAGTTGTGTCACTGGTTTAATTTCAGAAACTTGAACGTCCTGGTCAATTTCGTTCGGTATTCTGACATCGCTCTCAGCCAAACAGTAATATTAACAGTAGCGACGAACCTTTCATTAATAATATCCGTAGTGCTTATATTCGCCGACAAAGAGTACTTGGCGGTTTGAGCGGAAACCAGCTAGCGCGACTGTCTTTCACAGGAGAGGGGCAGGCGCGCCGGCAAGTGATTCCACGGCAACCGCTTCGGATCAGCGCCCCAAGAATGGATTTCCCCGATACAAAACGTTATACCGAACGCTATACATGCACAAAAAAGCAAAAAAAAAAGACATGACATAGTCAGTCGAATGGCCACAGGCTTTCGCCGAACACACTTTGGAATTTACAAAGTGTCGTTCAATTTTTTTAGCAAATGCCTTTTCAATAGGCTAGTGAGATTTGAGCCCTTCACATGTTCGAATGAATGTCTTAGTTGTTTTAGTTGACAACTTGGCAGTGGAAAGAAACGAGACAAAGAAAGAGCGGAACACAAACAAGCGCAGTCTTCACCCTTCGGTATAATTGTAGAAGAAATTGCACATTGTGCACAGTGTGGTTGCGCACCGAAATTTCCACGCACTTCTGTTCTGTATGCCCATCATGACACGAAGACTAGGGAGATTGCGGAAGGCTTTTTAAATGCGAAGCATTTCTTGGTGAACTTCGGCGACTTTGGGCGTATCTATCTATCTATCTATCTATCTATCTATCTATCTATCTATCTATCTATCTATCTATCTATCTATCTATCTATCTATCTATCTATCTATCTATCTATCTAGCCGCCTACGACTTTGTGCTCTCCTGGCCGTATCGTTAATGGGATTTAAACCAAAATTGGTATGGCATAACATGACTGTATGACAAACATGAATGACAGGTCATATCATGAAAATCATGACTAGCTTGTCATGAAAAGCATGATTTACACGCCATGGCCGTAGTGCTCCTGAGGCCATTTTCTTAAATTGATATATCCAAAAATTGGTAGGATGACACATTTCTGCAAGAGCAACAATAATGGCAGGTGATAATATGAAAATCATAATCTGTATGTCATGTACAGCATGATTTACATGCCACGCTCATGGTGCGCTGACGGCGGTCTCGCTAGCTTGATACACACCAAATTTGGTATTGCGTGACGTGACTGTATGACGAACATAAATGACAAGTGGTCATATGGAAATCATGACATTTCATGTGCAACATGCATAGCTCGGCACACTCACTCATGAGTGCACTCAACTCACACTCACTCACACTCATTTGACCGTGGTGAGTTGAGTATGAGTGAGTACTCATGCGTGTGAGTGGACGTGAGTGTGAATGTGAGTGAGAACTCATGAGTGTGAGTGGTCGTGAGTGTGAACGTGAGTGAGTACTCATGAGTGTGAGTGGACGTGAGTGTGAACGTGAGTGAGTGCGAAGGCTGAAAAAATTGTGGTGAGTGAGTTTGAGTGAGTACTCCCTCAAAGTGCCGACCTACGGAGCTCGGCACACTCACTCATGAGTACACTCAACTCACACTCACTCACACTCATTTGAACGTGGTGAGTTGAGTATGAGTGAGTACTCACGAGTGTGAGTGGACGTGAGTGTGAACGTGAGTGAGTACTCATGAGTGTGAGTGGAGGTGAATGTGAACGTGAGTGAGTACTCATGAGTGTGAGTGGACGTGAGTGTGAACGTGAGTGAGTGCGAAGGCTGAAAAAAAATTGTAGTGAGTGAGTTTGAGTGAGTACTCCCTTAAAGTGCCGACCTATGGCAACATGACTTGCATGCCACGCTCATGGCACGCTCGCGGCCGTTTCGCTAGTTTGATATACACCAAATTTGGTATTGAGTGACGTGACTGGATGACGAGTATAAATGACAAGTGGTAATATGGAAATCATGACATGTCATGAGCAACATGACTTGCATGCCACGCTCATGACACTCTCGTGGCCGTTTCGCAAGCTTGATATACACGAAATTTGGTATTGAGTGACGTGACTGTATCACGAGCATAAATGACAAGCGGTAATATGGAAATCATGATATGTCATGTGCAACATGACTTGCATGCTACGCTCATGGTACTCTCGTGGCCGTTTCGCTAGCTTGATATACACCAAATTTTTAAGGCGAAAGCCTTTAATGTCTCATGCTCACGTCCGTCCGTCCGCTCGTCCGTCCCTCCAGCCGTGCCTTGGCACGGTGCCAGGTTTGCGCCGGGGCGCGCAAACGGACGCTGGTCGCGTTGAACTCTACAGCACTCGCGCTTTGCTCGCGTAGAGTCGCTGTGCCCGGCGTCTCTAATCTTGCCAGGAGGGAGACGCGAGCATCACGGTCCATTCTGACCGACCCCGTCTCAGTGCGCACAGGCGTTCGAGGAACAAACTTTGGAATTGACAAAGTGTCCTTCAATTCAAACTCCGGAACGCGGATGGTGTCTGCACGATGCGCCAAGCGCTAGAATACGAACTCGCGTCTCGCTGCGATTCAAGGTAAAAAATTAAGCGATCATAAGTGGCAGGTGGTAACACGAAAATCTTGGCATGGATGTCATCTACAATGCCATTTACGTGCCACGCTCATGGTGCGCTTGCGTCCAGTTCGCTAGATTGATATACACCAAATTTTTTATTGCGCGACGTGACTGTATGATGAACATAAATCACAGGTCCTAACATGTAAACAATGACATGCAGATTATGTACTGCATAATTTGCTTCTTGCTGGCTGCTTCGCATTACATCGATTCTCACAGTGCGTGGGATCTGCCGGTTTTTATAAAGAACGCGGATATTTGTGCCATTCACCCTCTGCATCGCTTTTAACGCGATAGCGTTAAAGAGCTCGTTTCGCAGAAATTCCGGCGTCGGCGTCGGTGTCGGCGTCGTTGGTTGTGAGCGAAAAATCATCATCTTGTTCGTGACCGAAAAATCGAAAAGATTCAGATAAAATAATAAAAATTTTCAGGGGCGAGTGAGGATCGAACCCGGGTCGTCTGAGTGTCAAGCAGGTGTTCTGCCACACAGCCATGCCTTTCTTTTCTTTAATGGTATTTGTTCAACTTAAACACGGCAGTAATTCAATACACACAGACAACTAATATGTTCATTCTTCTATCGCGACACAATGACGAATAGACAACAATAAAGAATTTACCATCTCTAGAACGAATACATGAAATAACGGCCTTTTTCGAATAGCGGTAAGGATAAACACCTCACCAACACATTATACCATTCTGGCTGAAAGTCCATTTCCTCATGTACATCACATATTTGAGTTACCATTCGAATGAAGTGGGCTGTTGACGAAATTATTGGTTCGGCGTTTCTCTGCAACATGGGCGTCTTCCACAGGCTATGCATTCCAACGAACAGAAACATGTCCAATGGTATATCCTTGTAGCTTGCTGGCAGCAGATATCGCACGGAATGTGAATTTAGCCCGAAGTCTTTTTTAAGAGTTCGCTGGAGCACATCCCAAAATATTATTGCATCTCTGCAGCTTATAAAACAATGTTCAATTGTTTCGGGCGCATCACAAAGTGGACAGTTAACAGACGAAACAAAGATGTCTTTTGAACGCAGCCAAGTCTTCACAGGCAAAGTCTCAGAAGGCACTTTAAAAAAGAACGTTTTTGTCGATGGTGGCAGAGGCATCTGCTTGGAAATACTGTGAAAATAACTTCCTCTGCTTGGAAATGCAGTGAAAATAACTTTCATGCTTCGCAAACGCAAGCGTCCTTTATATAGGCGTCGCAATATAACATGTAATATTCCAGGAATATTGCGTCGTACAAGCGTACATTGTCATCGGGCGTCAGAATATGTGACTATCATAACGATTTCATAGTTTAAAGCCAGCCACCCATTACAAACGGCACACACCTTACTGCGCGTATTCCCTTAACACCACGTAGTGGGTGCATAAAAAGTTCGAAAACATTTCCCATATCCCTTTCCGACCCAGCGACCAGTATACTGGACATAACGAAAAAAGCGGTGCATAAAAGCAAACAGAGGTACAATCTAAACCGAAACCGCTTTCGCAGCTTCTGTAAGAGTCCAGCAACATGTTTTTAAATGTAGTTCCTCCTTCAGCCCCATTTTCTGATGGGGGCGCCTCAGAGTAACGGCGTCATCCACGCGGAAACGCGCGCGCACGATGTGGTCAAGTATACAAAATTATTTTAGGAGCTCTGTTCGCGCAATTCAAATAATTTAAATCGTGCGTGCTGTCCTATGTCTGCTTGATGCATTGCTGCAAAAGGGTAGCGTTTGTAATGAGAAGGTTGCTGGCAATGCGTGGATGTATTTATGTCCAGTATACTGGACAGCAGGATGCAATTGGCACACATCGTACAAAACATGGAGCGGAAAAAAGTAATAAAGAGGCAGTGTCACGTGACAATCTTGAAGCCCAGCCATAGAAAATGAAACAGGGGCATGCTGGGAATCTAACAAGATGATGTTGCACGAGGAGGGAGCGTCGTCTGATGAGGTTGACTTCTGGACGCTAAGCGCGCTCCCTCCGAGGTTTTTTCCCCCTTCGTGGTGCTGAATGCTATGTGTGACAGCAAACCATAACAAACTTTTTCTTGGGGCAAAAGTAACTGTCTTTGTGTTTTAGACGATTGGCCTTCTCACAGGGCCAAAAGCAACACTCTTTCAAGGAAGAGAGCAGAATATGTGTACCCATGTGTGCAACAAATTAATCCTGGTGTCCAGTATACTGGACATGGTTCTCCTGAAAAAACCACTGTACTTACAGTCTCTTTTAGTTTTTTGCATGCTTTTCAATGGCCTCTTGGCTAGAAAAGAACATTAAAAATTTTTGTTCAACCCTAGAAAAAATTCGGGTCGGAAAGGGATATTTGCCGCGCATAATTGCTCCTGGTTTAAAGCATGCTGCCCATTACATAGTATGCATTAAGTGATTGAAGGGACAGGATATCGCTATCGCGTTCAACTCTTAAAGGCGAAGATTAAGGTCTCCGAATTTTTTTTATTACAAGATTACATTTCTGGACCACACCTGATTTCGGCTCACATTTCCTCTTGCAACCCCCTTTCCCCTCGTGTGTTCTTGTATATATTTGTTCTACGATTAAATCCAAGTATTATTCTGCACTTGTTTGTTGAGGGTTGAGACCCTTGTTGGTGTCCCACTCTTTCTTTGTCCCGTTTGTTTGCGCTGCCAAGTTGTCATAACAAATCGTACCGACTAGCCCGCCTATCAACTCTACTGCAATGTTAGTATGTGAAATGTGCTCAAATATTTCGCAACATGTTGACATTGAGATCCACCTGTTATCTTCTCTGAGTTTCTTATTGCCACATTTGAAAATGGATGTAACACTCGCCATCTTCCATTCTTTCGGGATAAGGCCAGTGTCAAGGGAGAATTTGTAGATGATTGTTAAATATGTTTGAGGACATGGTAAATACTAGATAGTGAATGTGCTTGTGTATTAGATTTAGCTGCATTTTGAGGTGTTACTGGTAGCAGAAATTATTCTTCAAGCTTCCCTAACGGTGTCACTTTTATTCCGTGTGGCAAATGTCAGTGCTACCGTTGCCATTTTTCCTGTGTATTCTAAACAATCTCGATTCTTAAGGCAACAACTGTTTGTTCGTGACACTGACCATTGCTTACAGGTACTCCATGAAGAAAGGTACAAACACTGCACTAGATTCTGAATATAGCATATCTGTTATAGTTCTATTTTATGTGCACTACGTATTGTTCCATTGTGATCAGCTGTAGTTGCGAATGAGAATGTTTATGTTTTTTTTCAGGCATACCGCAGACAGTGGTGCCTATGCAAAGCTCGAGAAAATTGTGGAGGGAAAAGCAGGGAGTTATGTTATTTATGGAAACTCTGCATACCGTTTGTGGCCTATGCTCATGAAGCCATATGGAGGAGCCAGCATGAGGCCTGCTTGGCAGGCCTTCAATTCATCGATGAGCTCAGTACAGGAAGCGGTCGAATGGAGTTTTGGCAAAATTGCGTCATTGTTTGCCTTTCTTGGATTTTAACCCATTAAGGACCACGAAAGAACTACTGTTCCGATTTTATTTAAATTTTGCGCATTTAATTAACCACAACAGATAACGACACGTGCAAATTTTCATAGAGTTACGTGCGTTTCTTCAGGAGTTATGATACTGTACTATAAAAAGTACGCTGGGCCTTCGAGATAGCAACGGGCAAGGTGACTTGATGCAAGAATGGCGAGTACGCTGGGCCCTTGCGAAACGAATAACAAAGTTTTCTTGGCCCATGCCACTTAATCAAGGACCAGTGCTTTAGGGAAAGCGTAACGTCACGCTTTTCGCCACACGATTTTGATGTATTTTGGCAGAATTCTACTGTTTTGCCGGCTTGTGAAAATGTCCGTATGGATAGAGGGTAATAGCAAGTACAGTAGAATCTGGAGAGCTTTGATACTTCTCTTGGGTACAACAAGGCGCAGTCAGTGTTTTGCTGTTATGCGACTAAAGGACAATAGTTAACGTGTAGAGGGTCTGCTAAAACCTACGATGTGGTAGCAGACGCTTTATGCGTTGTCTGCGGCTATTTTGATCATCTAGGTAAATAGGGGCTGGTGCCACTTTTTCTCAGCGATGAAAATTCTCTAGTCATTCACAGCTTAATCGTAGAGCTCAAACCCCCTCATGGCATTGTTACTGCGGATGAAGAAGGAGGACAGTGGCACTACGTTTTTTTTCTTTTCAGTGAATGGCCACCACGATACAGAGCATAGTCACTCAACTGTGTAGCCTTTCGTCAGCATAACAATTATGCTCTTGTCTTTGCCATTTTGGAAACAAAGCTGCTTTCCTGAGTAAAAACAGAAGTTATCTTACCCACGTTCCTCTCGTTCCATGTTTTTTTATCGTTAGCGGAGAGCATCCATTCGTACCGTCGTCATTCCCCTCCTCCTCCTAAGTTCCCATGTTAGGGTCAGAATCGCCAATTAAAACATCAAGAGGCTCTCGTATATTCACAGCGACATCTTTCGCAGCCTCATGAGTCTGAGATAACCGAAAAAATGGCATTCATAACAAAAAAAGCCTGTTGAATATATGATGCAACGCACAACAAGAGTTACATGTATGCTCCCACGAAGTCCCAGTGTACTAAATAAAGTACAGGAACATTTAATTATTCCTCACAGCAAAACTATGCACTCTATAGGCTTCTCGCGCTTTGCAGGGATTGAATTGCTCTTCCTGAAGCAGAAACTGTCCGTTTTTTCAGCATATAAAATGTAAAACTTCAAATTAATTTAGAAAAAGTAGTACTCACCACGTGCATTTAACAGGCTCTCAATTTCCCAAAGTTTGACGACTCATAAAACAGAAAAAACATAACCGAGTCAATATTCCAAATTAGGATTTTCTTGCTGCAACCTTTGGCATCAGAAATTGTAATGAGCAAGATCAGAATATTATGTTTTGTATTTTCTATGCCCGAAAAAAGGAAGTGTACTTTTTAAAGTACACTGGTCCCTAATGGGTTAAGAAAAACCAGAAGCTGCTGCGGCAGCAGGTTTCTCAAATGTATAAAGCGGCGACTATCTTAAGCAACTACCACACTTGCCTGTATGGCAGCCAAGTGTCAAGTTATTTTGATGTGCAGCCGCCACTACTGACCGAGTACTTGTAGCCTGAGAGTTGAAAAGAGCTACAAACAGTGTGCAACTTGTTTTGTTAGTGGTGTGTCGGCTTACAAGCTAGGCAGCGTGATGAACTTGGCACTTTCATGCATTGTCATTTATTTACTTTTGTAGTTATTCATGCATTGTTTCATTGTTATTGTTAAATGTCATTGTAAAGGGAACAGGGTAAGCCCAATACTCACCACATATTTTAGGCAATATTTATGTACCTTTTTCTCAATAACCGTAAGACTTACAGTAATTATTTAACTATCATTGTGGTCAGAAGCCTTTCCTCGTCTCACTGAAGCAGGTTTATCGCTGAAAATTGTAATCCTCAATTTTTTTGCTTCACATACCAAGTGATAGGTATTAGATGTCGTCTTGAACAACACTTCCCCACACAATAATAATTCTGCTTCAGTATATTCCCTAGTACGTTATCTAAATACTGGCCGAAATAAATTTTGCTAGACGCTGCGGTTGCTGAGATAAAGGAACAAAAGTAGAGAAAGAACTAGAGCAGTGCAAATAGCAAAATTTTGGGTGCGAAGCGAATTCAAATATTGAAGTGTGAGTGCGAATCGAATCGTATATTTTTCGAATATTTGTCGAATATTTCTAGGATATTTTTCGAATATTTCGAAGCGAAATTGCAGAAAAAAAGTTAGAGAGGATTCGTATGCATATTCTTATCAGATAGCAACATGAAAGTGTTTCTTTTCGTTAGGTTGATGAAGCACTGGTGGGGCGGTGTTTTATAGTTGTCTTATCAAGAATGAGGCAATGCAGAGGCCGAATTGTACTTGCGTACATGATTTGGTGCAACCGAAGTGTTGCCGGCAACACTTTACACGTGAAAGGTAAAGATGCCATTTCCTCATCCTTTCCTCCGCTTTCAAGTCCTGTGGAAGCTCAACTGATTTGGTGAACCACAATGTGCTCCTTTCAAGATTACAATTTATCTATCTATCTATCTATCTATCTATCTATCTATCTATCTATCTATCTATCTATCTATCTATCTATCCATCTATCTATCGCGCAATGCAACGTCAGAAATGTTTCCTCCCCTCCATCCCGGGAATGGGAGCTTCACCCACGTGATTAGCAGCGCGAAGCAATTGTTGCTATAGGCAACAACAAGAGGCATGCGTGAACAAACAACTAAATGCGGCCGCGTGAAATTGCAAGTGATTTTGATAAAAGAACATATTGCCACATCGTAAAGCTCTGATCGCCCACATGCCCACGGTCAAGAGAGCACGAATTAATGGACAACGGTGCATGCAACAAGTTTTTCGCGCACGTTGCCGCCGGCACCGACATCTGTAACTTATAATAGGTTGGCTTGAAATGTTCCATGTCATTTTTATGTAACTTTGGCTCACCAGATCTCACGTCAGTTATTTAACACGAAGTGATTCAAGTATTGTATATTCGTCTCCTTGCTCACAGAATAGTTTCCGGTAGTTTCCTTCTGTCCGGGTACTTTAGGAGGCAACATATCCGCAGACACGCATATCCGCACCCTTGACGGCAACGAGTTTTTCGCACAACGTTGCCGCTGGCACCGACATCTGTAACTTATAATAGGTTTGCTTGAAATGTTTCATGACATTTTTATGTAACTTTGGCTCACCAGATATCACGTCAGTTATTTAACACGAAGTGATTCAAGTATTGTATATTCGTCTCCTTGCTCGCAGAATAGTTTCCGGTATTAAGTACGACCAGCGGATATCAGTGACCAGAAGCGACATTGCCGCCGGGACGTAGTGGGGAACATATCGCCGTTGAAATCCCACGAGAACTGGACATTGCGGAGAGAATGCAACCGCCGTCGACGAAGAGCGTGTGACCAGTTATGAAGGAGGCATCGTCTGAGGCCAGGAATGCGATTGCGCGGGCCACGTCATTCACGGTTCCAATCCTGCCGAGAGGCATCTCCGCACCCACCTCAAGCGTCCTCTGTAAATAAGACGCATTTGTATGTTGCCGAGGTTCTGTAAGTTAGCCGATTACCGGGCCTGCTTAAAATCACACATAAAACAGTCATTACCATCAACTTAGAATGGAAAATTGAGCTTGTTGATATAGATTCATGCACAGGACTGTGCAGCGCTCACAAAAAGGACAAGAGACAGAAGAAGTCCACTCGACATGCGCATGTCGTGTGCACTTCTGTCCCTTGTCCTTTGGTGACGATGTACAGTCCTAAGCATCATCATCAACGCACTGATCGCCTCTATCAGCCTATTTGAGTCCACGACGGAACGAAGATCTATCGCTAATCTACGCCTGCTTTACACATTGCTCCCAACAATTGTAAATATCCTCATTTCTCCTGAGCAAAAAACTCTCTGCCACTGTTCTGTTAGCTTCCCATCGGATGACATCCCCAATGTAACTTTCACAGACCATCAGTTATTGCAGCCAACACTATATGACTGGGGTATCGCGCATATTTCATGTGCGTCAAGGAACACTCTCAGAAATTAAATAGGCAGAATAAATTTTCTTGATGGGCCTGCATTTGAAGTCAGATCCCCATGCTCCGAACGATATTCTCAGCCACTGCACAATACGCCAGTTTTAACGCGATAGCGTTAAAGAGCTCATTTTGCAGAAATTCCGGCGTCGGCGTCAGCGTCGTTGGTTGTGAGCGAAAAATCATCATCTTGTCCGTGACCGAAAAATCGAGAAAGATGCAAATAAAATAAATAATAAAAATTTTCGGGTCAGAGTGAGGATCGAACCCGGGTCGTCTGCGTGGCAAGCAGGTGTTCTACCTCACAGCTGTGCCTCTACTTGGATATTCTGTGAAAATAACTTCCTCTGCTTGGAAATACAGTGAAAATAACTTCCATGCTTCGCAAACGCAAGCGTCCTTTATATAGGCGTCGCAATATAACATGTAATATCCCAGGAATATTGCGTGGTACAAGCGTAAATTGCCATCGGGCGTCAGAATATGTGACTCTCAAGCCAGCCACCCATTACAAACGGCACACACCTTACTGCGCGTATTCCCTTAACATCACGTAGTGGGTGCATAGCAAGTTCGAAAACAGTTCCCACATTTGCCGCGAATAATTTCTCCTGGTTTAAACCATACTACCCATTACATAGTATGCGCTAAGTGATTGAAGTACGCAGTAGGGACAGGATATCGCTATCGCGTTCAACTCTTAAAGGCGAAGCTTAAGGGTCCCCCCAATTTTCTTTTCAATCTTCGCGGAACGTCATCATAAACTAGTATCTGGAAAACGTCTTAGCACACTCTGGTTGTCATGATACAGAAAAACTCTTTTCTTTAAGCCAGCTCATTTATTACATGGATCCAGACAGAAGGCTCCGTGTGAGGTCATAATACAGAACAAACGTAACCGACAGTTTCTACAAAATTCTCCCTTGCTCATTTCCCCTGGACATCAGGGTATGCCGTTGAGACACGCGTCGTCCACAAAGTGTGGAGGCCAAAAGCTTAATCACGCGAAATGGTATAATCGTGTTCACGTTGTTCTGGCAGGCGTGTAATACCGTAGGTAATCATATATGTTACGGGAAAAGATGTACAGGCGTTTTAAGCCGTCGTATCAGAAGAAATCGGGCTATGTGTTCAGGATCACCGTATGGGCGCCGTCGAATGTCCTGAATTTTCAATGTTGTTCACACACTGCTTCCGCATATGACATCATAATAGTAGTTATGATGTCATATGGGTAGATCCTGTGTTGTAATTTCGTCAAAGAACATCTCAGTAGAATATATGATCCCGACAGTATACAAATACGTCCCCAAGTGCTTCCGGTTAATTATACAACAAAACTGCCAGAGCTACAGGCCCATATATGAAAAAAACATGGCTGATTAGCCTGTCAATTGAATCGGCATAACACGAAAGTGAAACGTGTCTTCACAGAGACAGTTGAGCGTTTATTGTGCATTGTTTCGCCACAAGGGCGAAGGAAGGAATGCTACAGCAACAAACTGTAATGCCACGCGAAGAACGCCAAGCAGCTCGAAACTTGCGGCGCGAACCTCAAGCAGAAAGAACGCACAAAATGAGCTTAGACATTACAAGCGCGGACTAACAACTGTCACAGCTCGAAACCTAAAGCGCGCTGTTCTAACACAAAGAAAGACGCACGAAACGACCGCACAAGTATACAGAGGACGAGCGCGAACAACTCTCACAATTGTGACTTCTTGTGTGAGAAGCGCGCCTTTTGTAAACGTGGCCGCTGCGGCGAGCGAAGTGACTTGCGTGCACTCTTTAACCACTGAAACTTCAAAGCAAACTTGCGGTGGAAGCACAATACGTGTAAAGCGCCCCGACGGCCCCAATGCCCAAATCACGAGATAAGCGCGAGCGGCCGAGGCACGCGTATCGCAACCAGAGGGGCGACGACCTTTACAGTGCGCCCTTCGCGCCACCTTCGTGCCATCTCGCTAGTGATGACGAAAGCGCGCTGAAGTCGACGAGCTCTGAGGACCGCCAAAGGTATATGGTGTATATAAAAGGCTTGCCGTTAGCAAGCTGAAGTACATACGCTCGTGTGGCCTAGTGGTTTCGCGCCGCGCGCTGTGGAGCGAGATGTCGTAGGTTCCACGCCTGGTGACGTAGATTTTTCTTCTAGTTTTTTCTTTGCAATCTCTTAATTTATATATTACAACGTCATATCCATGACGGAAATACATCAGTGGAACCGTGGTGGACACCGGCATAAAACACTTTCATGTTAAAATTACTACGTCTGAACCTTGTGAATGCGTTGTACCCTCGGTGCCAAGCTAACGTTCATAAATCCACACGTTTGCTGTCATGGTGAATTATGTAGTTCGACATTAATAAACTGGAATACTAGATGAAGTGCCTAACCGACTAAGGAGCAATGCGCTTTCGTTCGTGCTTCCGAACCACGGTACCCTGGAGACAAGCCTCCGTCACTGAGCTGTAGCATTTCCTGCTTTCAGACATGCATGTCAGTGTCATTTTAAGTGTGTGGCATTTTGGAACTCCGGCTGTCGTCATCGATTCACGTCGCTTGGGGTAACGTAGGCAAAACCATGCAAAGCATAGCCATCGATAGCATGACGCGGGAAAGATAAGTGATGCTGAGGATGAGCGATATGAGGGGGGAGGAGGAGGGAAAGGAAGAAGGCAGGGGCCGGATGAAGGGAGTGTGCTGTCATCTTGCATTGCCGCTTGGCGTCCCAAAAAGGAAGCCATCATAGAATTGCCACGTACAGCAGGGGGCGGGAAAGGGAAGTGAGCGCGAGAACCCATGTGATGGTGTTTGTAGAATAACCATGTTTGGCTTTCTGCAGGCAAAACAATGTATAGCATAGCCGTGTATAGTATGATAGTGCAAGAGTGCGGAAAGGGAAGTGATAGAGAGGAGGAGCCAAGATTGGAGGGAAAGAGGAGGAGAGAGGGTATACAGCTTAGCCATGTGTGGTCACCCAGAGCAAACTGTGCATAACAGCCTTGTATAGTTGCGTAGTGTAAGAGTGCAAGAAAGAGAAGTACTGAGGGTGTTAAGGTGTTTATTTGCCGGCACTCAGCGGTAATGCGTCAGCGATAATGCGTCAGCGACAGCCACGGCCAGGCACGGACTCTCAGCGCGAGCTGCTCTTTCTCTTCGAAGAGGGCGACCCGCTAGAAGGCGCTGGAGAGGACGTCCCACTGTATAGTTCCAAAGCTTCGCTACAAAAGTAAGGAGTGAAAAGGGGTGAAGTAGAAGAAATGTGGATGGAAGGGGGGTAAAAGATGACATCGTCATGTATGGTGTCAAAGAATCTGCTGTAAAAGAACTTTTTGTTGGGCTAGTTGGTAGATCATTTCTAAAAACTTAATTAGAGCGCAAACACACGACACACTCACGCACACACACACCCGGGCATCAAACACGCACAGCCATCTGTAGCATAGCTATGTATAGGAAGGAGGCGGGAAAGGAAAAGGAGGATGAGAAGGTGATAACGAAGAAAGGCAGTGTCCTGTCATCGTATGCTCTTGTCTTATGTCGTCGCATGGCGTCACCCAGGCCAACCATGTAAAGCAGGTGTCTCAAACTCACATCAGCTACCAGGCCTCAGTGAGCAAATCTAGCCCCGCAAAGAGCCGGGACAGTGAAGAAGTTGAACGCGGGAGGAAGGGAGGGTGGGTAATGAAATGTCAGCTAACATTACCATTTGAAAGAAAGACCTTTCCCATATCTCATATTAGGGCTATCTTTCAAGGGGATTTGGCGTAAGGGTTCGAGAAACATATCTTTACCGATCTCCAAAAAGAGAAAATCTGGACGCCAATCCTGAGTGTATGGACCTTATTAGAGTTCCTGTATATGCTACCTTTAAGTAGCCGAGTTGCGCATCTGTTTTCCAAACGCCGCCAGCAACCATGCCCTGCGGAGAAGCTGATGCACAGGCTGCGCCCGGAAAATATGGCTGCGCCGCCGAAAGCGCTTGCCGTCCACCTATAATATATCAAGTCACCGTCGTGCGCTCTGTAGCCCGTTAGCTACGAACTGGTACTTTGATGTCATTAAGCTTCGACAGCAAAGTATTTACGTCGACTCGGCACCGTTTCGAAAAACATGCTGAAATAGTCGATGCTGTAGGCTTAGCGAGTGGCGTTGGGTGCTCCCGGAAGCTCGGAGGACATATATTACGTGTTTGTCAGTTGTTCTTTATCCTTCATAGCTGGCGCCACTTGACGTGGCGGCAGCGGCGGCACATGTTTTCGGCATTTTCGGCTCTACGATACGCCTTTTCGTTTCCGGATAGACTAAAAAACGCTTTTGTACTCCCATGGCACAGTCCAGAAAGCAGGTGTTTCTTCTTTCATCACCGGTCGTTGACACGCCAGGCACGTCGACTGGCGATCGGCGACAGGCTTAAGCAAGTCGCCTGCAAAAAGAGAGTGCGGCTTCGCCGCATAGCTAGGGTTGCTAGCGAGGCAAGATGGCGGACCTATGCGCAACTCTGCTCCCGTAGGGAGCATATGCAGTAACTCTAGACCTTATGCAAAATTGCTGCCATCTGTCGAAGGTTTGATGAAGCCAGAGATTCGGCGCCATGTTGGAGGCTTCTGTCCAAGTCGTATTGCCGTTGCTTCTTGCTTGTATCAGCTTTTGGTGGTAATCGATCGGAGCATGAAAATGTCGGACGAGTGTGTAAAGAACTGTACACGTTACCATCTTTTCCTAATCACTGCGTTGACACTTGTTTCTTGCAAATAACTGCCTCGCAAAGAGAACTAAGGTACAAGTTTGTCATCGAGTTGCACCGAGCTGCCGTCGTTGAGAATGAAGCTATGCGCTCGGTCATAGTGTCTCTGTATTCAGTGTAGGTTATAAAGCGCTGTTAGGTATATGAATATCCTGCGTGCAGTGTGTGATGGTTGGGAATAAGCTTTAGCGCGCTACACCACTAGGCGCAGTGATGAGCTTAAGTTACAAGGAAATCGAAATGGATTTGACTAAAAGAAAGCTATATTTTTACATGAACAGTTACATTGCTAAAATGAATCCGTAACATATAGGTCTTAATGATATTTTTTGCAAATTTGTCATAATATTGTCACATTTCTGCTTTCTGTGCTCCTCCAGTAATTTTATGATTTATCACAAAAACATATAAATCCAAACGTGAACATTTTACTTGCAGAAAAATCTGAGCCTTTTTTGAAAAACATTTTTCTGAAATAAAGATGAATAAACAATTACAGTCATGGAAGAACAACGCCTTGCGATTAAAAAAAACTTTTTCGTAGTAATAGTTGAAGCCATTCATTTGATATAAATTCGTCATCGCGACACAGCTTCAGTTCCATGCGCAAAGATGGAAAAATGCCCATATTCATGGCTCCTTCTCAACAGTTCAACATAAAGCCCATTAAAAAGTGGTATACGTCAACAAGATAGCTCAGTCAATATATGAGTATGTTAAATAACCACGTACTCCCACCACCTTGTCTCAGCAATTCGTTTTCATACCTTTTCCTTTTTTGTCGACATTCTCGATATGTCCGAACACCATCTTTGTGTCAGTTATGCCAGGACTAGAATGAAAAGAAAAGTGTTACCTCGAATTGCGCCATAGTCCTCTAAGCTGATGCCTGTCAGTTCTCTGTAGCAGTTAACCTAAATAAAAAGACGAGTCTGAGCTCAAGACGGGGGGTGATGGGATGTTAGAAAGGACGCACTAATTGTGGCTATTATTGTGCGAAAGGCAAATACGCGCACGTACGTAAATGGATTAGAGTAATATGCCACGGCCAGAGAGGGAAGGCAGTTAGCAGCATTGAAGGCGCACACACGCACCTTGCGACCATTGCGGCACCGATGAAACTATTGAACACGTTCTTTGTCACTGCCCTCGCTACAGCGCGCATAGACTGCTTCCAGCCGCTGTGTTGGCCTGCCTTGACGACAGACCCTTGTCAGAACAGTCAGTGCTCGAATGCCGACGCGAGCTGTCTTCACACAGAAAATCAGTCAAGGCCTTACTGAACTTTATGCGTGGCAGCGGCCTATTGAATAGGCTAGAGCCCCCCCCCCCCTCTCCTTTTTAGGGGCGAAGCTCCGAAGGGTGTGGGTCTGTCCCTCCTCTGTAGTTGTCGTAGTAGTAGTTGGTAGGTAGATAGCCACGTATAGTGGTCCGTTCTTTGAACAATAAAAAAGCAGATAATCGCAGTGAAGATACAAATTGAGCGTCTAAATGGATAACAATTTTCAAGATTATGGAATGTCGCTCTTGCTGATCTGATTATGCTCTTCCTCGAAGTGTCCCTGCACGATGTAACATCTCTCGCAACATGTATATATTTCCATTGCTCAGCTATGTTTCACGCCTGGGAACAAATTATGCCAGCTAGACAAAAAAAAATCGGTAGATGCCGCGTACCGTGCCAATCGATGGCATGCCAAGCATGCGACGGGCGGTTTACTGTGACGTAATTTGTTATTCAGCAAAAACTTTACAAAATTACTCTAAAGGTATGTACAAATGTTTTACACACATGTTGAAAAATGGCATACGTCTTATATCCCTTTCCGACCCGAATTTTTTGTAGGGTAGAAAAAAAATGTTTAATGTTCTTTTTTTAGTAAGAGGCCATTGAAAAGCACGCAAAAAATAAAGGATACTGTAAGTACAATGGTTTTCACAGGAGAACAATGTCCAGTATACTGGACACTAGGATTCATTTGTTGCACATATCAGCATAGGTCGGCGAACTCACTCATGAGTCGACTCACTCAGACTCAGATCAAGCTGTGAGTCTGATTTTGAGTGAGTCCAGGTGAGTAATATTCTGGTGAGTCTGAGTCCGAGTGAGTCCGGCTGAAGAAAATTTTCTTGAGTGTGAGTCCGAGTGAGTCCGGCTCAAGAAAATTTTGGTGAGTCTTGTGCTTCTTTCTCTCTGTCTCTCTCTCATCTTTCTACTCCCCCTTTCCCTTTTCCCCCAGTGTAGGGTAGCCAACCGGACTGCTATCTGGTTAACCTCCCTGCCTTCTCCCTTTTGTATTCCTTCCTTCCTTCCTGAGTACGAGTGAGCCCAAAGCGCAAGATATATTTCTTGAGTGAGTCTGAGTGAGTTCGACTTGTTTTTGCTGCCCTATGGTCCTATCCACTCATCTTCTGCCTTACTATAAGGCTTACCTGGTTTCACGTTTATACTCAAGTCTACGCACACGTGTTCCAAAGCAGTATCGTTCATACTCCATTTCAGTTTTTGTTGATCAGAGGCGTGAATTACGTAGGGGGGTGTCTGGACCTCCCTCCCCCTTACCAGCTGTTCCAGGGAAGTTCTTGGTTAATATATATTATGTTGTCATCTGTGTCAATAAAAATGACCTTACTGGTTCGTGAGCTCTCATAACTTGTTTTCGAACGTACAATATCAAAAGGCGCCAAGAAGAGCACCGATTAAGTGAGATATTTCTGTTAAAGCGCATTGACACCATGGCCGAAGAAGCTAATTCTAGGCTAACGGACTCATGAGTCGACTCACTCGGACTCACTCAGACTCAGATCGAGTCGTGAGTTTGAGTCTGAGTGAGTCCGGGTGAGTAATGTTTTGGTGAGTTTGAGTCTGAGAGAGTCCGGTTGAAGAACATTTTTGTAGTCTGAGTGAGTCCGGCTCAGGAAAATTTTGGTGAGTCTGAGTCCGAGTGAGTGCTACGCGCAAAATATATTTTATGAGTGAATCTGAGTGAGCTCCACAAGTTTTGCCAACCTATGCATATCAGTACAGACATTCTGCTATCTTCCTTGAAAAAGTGTTGCTTTTGGCCCTTTCAGAAGGTCAATCGTCTTATAAAACACAAAAACGGCTCATTTGGCCCAAGAAAAAAGTTTCTCATGGTTAGCTGTCGCACATAGCGTTCAGCACCACGGAGGGGGAAAAAAACCTAGGAGGGAGCGCGCCTAGCGTCCACAGGTCAACCTCATCAGACGACGCTCCCTCCTCGTGCTCCATGATCTTGTTAGATTCCCAGCATGCCCCAGTTTCATTTCCTATGGCGATGCTTCAAGATTGTCATGTGACACTGCCACTTTTTTTCTTTTTTCCTTCCACGTTTAGCGCGATGCGCGCCAATTGAATCCTGGTGTCCAGTATACTCGACATAAATACATTCTCTCATTGCCAGCAAACTTCTGATTACAAACGCTACCTTTTTGCAACAGTGTATGAAGAAGACAGAGGACAGCACGCACGATTTAAATTGTTTGAACTGCGCGAAGACGGCTCCTAAAATAATTTTTTATACTTGACCACACCGCGCGCGCGCGGTTCCGCATGAATGACGCCATTACTCTGGGGCGCCCCCCATCAGAAATTTGGGCTGAAGGAGGAACTACATTTAAAAACATGTTGCTGGACTCTTAAAGAAGCTGCCAAAGTGGTTTTGGTTCAGATTGTAGCTCTGCTTGCATTTCTGCACCGCTTTTTTCGTTATGTCCAGTACACTGGTCGCTGGGTCGGAAAGAGATATAACCAGTTGTTTGCAGTTGCGTAACGATGCCAACACCAACATGCCTATTACCACCAACGAAGTCGTAAGCCGATATAAAGCGCTTATACTTGTCCGTTATGAAGAAGAAGCACGAACGTTTCGCGAGCTCTTGTGCATGTAGGGAAGAGGTGCTCTACAGGTCTTGAGCAAGGCCACGATCACCGTGATCAGTCTGTACGAGCAGCCGCACAGGGAGTTGTTATCAGGTCCGTTCGTCATCGCGGCGACGAGGGGCCTATGTGTAGTGAAGTATGGGGCATAGTACAGCTGTTGGAAATCGCGGATGCCTCTCACGAAGGAACGAGCTATGATGCCTCCTGTTCTGGAAGCGAGAACGAGGTCTTTTGATGCGCTGGTCATTTCGAAAATATATATCATGTATTTTAAGAACCGGCGCTGTTGGAATTAGACAAATCTATGTTGAAGTCACCGGCAAAGATGAGGGGCATGGTCTTCTCGGTAGACTTATTGTAGGAAGCATAGACCCCGGTTTTTGTGTTATATATGAGGTACGTTAACAAGAACCGCTGCAAGACTCCGTTTGTTCTCCGGTGCTCGGGTAGATGGCGGCGAGCGCAATATATTTGTTATTGTGATTAGCGTGCGCAACACAGACGTCGCCTATTCTGCGGATTGCTTGTGTGTGTTCGGTGTATGGCGGCCGCGAGACGTGTGAAACGCTCCATGTTGAAGTTGAACATCAGCGTGTTCTTAAAGATGGCCACGCCGTAGGGAGGTTGCCACGTGCCCGTTTTAGACAACGGGCCGGTTGCCGGCCCGCACCTAGGACCCGCCGTCATTGGCCGGTTTTTGTCTAATCGTATCCCGAGTATTTTATTTTTCAGGGGGGGGGGGGGGGGGGTGTCAGTATTTGTAGGTGAAAATAAATCTTCAAATACACAAGTACCGCGAACACGCGTGAGCAGCTAGAGAAAGTAAATGGGTGAGCGTGCCCCACTAGTCGTGGGGGGGGAAGGAAAGAGAGGGAAGAAGTAAGTGGTTGTTTATTTGAGCAAATACATACAAACGGCGTGGGGCCGGTGGTGAAGAGAGCAAGAGAAATAACTGGGCTGCTTACACCTGAATGGCGGCCATTGGTGGATGAGGGAATAGTAGACGGAGCGAGGGAGAAGATAGAGGGAAACACAAAATGAAACAGCGAACGCACAGTCACCGGGAGCGCAAGCAGAAAATGGCGGAAGGTGGGAAAAAGAAAGACGCCGGGGGACACTTCGTTACCCCTTCTTTGGGGGAGCTTTATCCCACCTGGGAACATTATTCGCTGCAGGTGCCGTTCGTAGTGGTTTTAGGAACCGTAGTGGGGGCTGAGCGGGTTGAGAAACGCGGGCGACGGATGGCATTGCTGGCACGCCAGTTCAAGGCGCGGCAGTTTGTGAAAAACACATTAAATACACCATTTACCGCTAGTTTCTGTCTGAAATGAGTTGTGTCTGCCGATTTCAGCACCCAATTTTTCAGTTTGGCTGAAAACCTCAGGGGCAAATATTTTGTTTATACATAATCCCGTTAAGGCTCGTTTGACATTGAGCGCACACATTATATGAGTCGTGGTATTTGTGCTCTAGCCAGCAGAATAGTTGGTTCGCTCAGTGCTGTGTTTGTATGTACGTGGGCATGATGATGATGTTGAAGGGTACAATAAATATCATTTCATGTCGAAGATTTAACATGGAGCTTTTCGATTTTCAGCACATCAACATCATGTACCTCCCCTCCCCCCTCGCTGAAGGGCCGCTTTTTTTTACTGGGAAAGGTGGTAACCCTACCACAACGCCACACCTGCAATGAGGCCGTTTTCTGTGGACGACTCACTGGAATCCCACGATTGCAGTGGGGTTATCGCTCTAGCTTTTTAAAAAGTGCTGAAAACGCCAGTTTCTGTGAGCGCAGCTTTTTTTTTTTTTTTTTCTGAGGTCGGGCACATGCCTGTACGTGCACAAAGTGTATCCACGTTGAGAACGGTGAGAGTTAGGTGGTTGTTGTTCTTGTTACATCAAATGAAGATGGTAGAACAGTCCAGAAGAGTGTCTAGGGGTATGTTTGCTAGCCGGGGTCGTTTCGTCAACAGAATATATGTCAATACAGACGGTGATATGTTGGAACTCCTAGTCACCCTTTGCGTTGGTGAGGAATAGGACGTCGAGGCTGGTAGCCTGCGAAAGAGCTCCGTAGACCAAGTTGAGTGAATGGCGCTTTTCGCATTCGTAGACTACCTGGGAGTATGTGACCCCTTGTTACCTATGTACAGTTAGGGCCTTTACTTGCGCGTGGGGTGGTTCGTCCTGCCTGGGACAATAATGCCTACAGTGGACGTCAGAAATTTATGCCACAGTTGTACGAGTTTGCCGTGTTCGTTACGATCAATATACCGCAAGCTGTGCATGTTTCTATTAACGTGGTCCACGCTTACATCCATGATGGCCGTGATCATGCAGCACTTGGCGACGCTCAGGCAAGTTGAAGCCGGCAGGCAACCTATGTCGTTTGCGTTCTTCTTCGCCATCTTGGCCGGAGCATCCTTGTGTACCTGCTAGTTCATGTAGCTAGTTATGTTATCGCATTCGGCATGACAAAAAACCGCCAGGCCTGCGCGGAACGCGCAGCACAGCCACAGCGAAAGCTGGGAGAGCGGCCTTTCTAGAGCCTTTTAACGCGATAGCGTTAAAGAGCTCGTTTCGCAGAAATTCCGGCGTCGGCGTCGTTGGTTGTGAGCGAAAAATCATCATCTTGTCCGTGACCGAAAAATCGAGAAAGATGCAAATAAAATAAATAATAATAATTTTCGTGTCCGAGTGAGGATCGAACCCGGGTCGTCTGCGTGGCAAGCAGCTGTTCCACCACACAGCCATGCCTCTGCTTGAATATACTGTGAAAATAACTTCCTCTGCTTGGAAATGCAGTGAAAATAACTTGCATGCTTCGCAAACGCAAGCTTCCTTTATATAGGCGTCGCAATATAACATGTAATATCCCAGGAATATTGCGTGGTACAAGCGTAAATTGCCATCGGGCGTCAGAATATGTGACTATCATAACGATTTCATAGTTTAAAGCCAGCCACCCATTACAAACGGCACACACCTTACTGCGCGTATTCCCTTAACACCACGTAGTGGGTGCATAAGCAAGTTCGAAAACATTTCCCACATTTACCGCGCATAATTTCTCCTGGTTTAAACCATATTACCCATTACATAGTATGCACTAAGTGATTGAAGTACGCAGTAGGGACGGGATATCGCTATCGCGTTCAACTCTTAAAGGCGAAGCTTAAGGGTCCCCCCAAATTTTTTTTAAATGCGAATGCATTTCTTAGTCGGGCTATGTCAGGCATCCGGCGTTGGCGTTGTCCGGCGTTGTCCGCGGGGAGGAGGATAAGTTGAGGAGGTGTCCGCGCGCCGGCAGGTGTTATCTCTCCGCTCTCACTCCCTCTCCCATAGCAACAGCTGCGGGCGCGCGCGCTTATCCTCGCCCCTAGCAACCGCAGCAGGTGGTGCGGGCGGAGTAGCGGAGAGTGAGTGGAGAGGAGGAGCGCGCTCTGGTCCGTGAGGGCGCTCGCATCGCGGGAGCTCGGCGGAGCTCCCGCGATAAAAAAACAGGCGCTGCGCCGCGCTCTCGACCGGGCTGCAGAAATTAGGCGCCTTTTTCCTTCTTCGAACCACAACCACCATATATAAATGGAGTGAAGCGCGCGCGAAATGCATTCGCATTTCCTCACGATTTAGATTCCCTTCGGGGAGGTGGGGGCATTTTTTAACACTCTTGGGGCAACTACTACCAGCACACTTTCATGGTACCCACTACGCCATAAATCATCATTCTTTTTGTGTAGTGGGGAAGTGCCTACTATGCCATTATTCGTCATTCTTTAGAAGAGCGCGGTACCCGCTACACTCTTGTAACGCATTATGTGCACTTTGTTGATGCTGTGGATGACGAGAATGAAGAATTACGCCTGAGGCTTTTGCAATAGGTTGGGGCATTGAACAACCCACTCGTTACGCAATTCGCATTGTGCGACGCCTGGTTCTTATTTTACTGTTCTAAAACGCTTTACAACACACGTTAACGCGATTCCTTACCGGACATGAAGCCTGCACAGGGTCAGTTTGCACCGCAATTTCAAGCAGCGGCGTAGCTCAGTGGTATAGTGCTGGGCTGCCACGCGGAGGACCAGGGTTTGATTCCCATTCGGTCAAAGGTGTTGTTCATTTATTTAGTTTTTTTCTTGTTTCGCGCGATATTGGTTACGTACACCGGCGGCGGCGGCGGCGGACAACTACGGCGCAGAAGCGACCCTTGTTGAGATCGGGGGTCAAATCAAACGCGATATTTCAAGTCAAATCAAACAGTTCAAATCAAACGCGATATTTCCCTTACTAGCTTTGATTTACGCCGCTCTGTCACCCTTCTTTGCCTCTTCCATAAGTACCATTGCAACTCGTCGACCAGTCGTCTCTCGCTTCAAATTCCTTCGCGTGCATCTAGTCGACTTCATAATCATCTCAGTTTCAGACGCATTTTTGTCCACACTCAGTCATTCAATAATTCTGCATTGCCGCGCGCCATAGCACTGCGGAATAAACTTCCAGATGAAATCGTCTCTTTAAGAGATCCTGCCAAGTTTCGTGAGCAATTACAAGTTTATGTTTCCTTGATTTTGTATAATGCTATTCTTTTTTTCCATTTTGTATTTTACTGCATTTGCTTACATTCTTTGTTCTTTTCCCTTCCATTGTACAATGTTCATTGTTTCTTCCTTAATGTAGATTTTTCTTATGCTTAATTTATTGTGATTTTTTCTGTAAACCCCCCCCCCCCCCCCCCTGTACTCAATGCTCCTCTGGAGCCTGTAGGGTAACATGAATAAATAAATAAATAAATCTCATCACAGCTTTCGCTGTAAAAACGCCATCCGCAGCGTCAAGTACAGCCCTACGGTATCAGGGCACTTAGCGACGGCTTCATCGTGTCACAAAGCGGCTCTCAGTCGATCTGACATCATTTGCGGTCCTCATGAGCGCCCGCCCAGCCTCGTAAGAAATGAACAGAACACAGCGTTTTAATGGCAGACCACGTGGACGCGTCCCCTTGAACATCACCGGCGCGGCAAGGCGCGGAAGTGACTGTATTAGCTGTAGTCGACGTATATCTCAGCCGTAACAAGCAGGAAGTCTATAATGTGCAGCAAAGGTAGCGCAATGTCGCACACCGAGAGTCTACTAGAGCCTGCTTGCTTACCTCAACTGAAGCCTTGCATGCTTACCTCAAACATTGGCTTCACCGACGCTTTGGTAAATGATGCGGTGGATACTCTACGAACGGAAATCGCTGCATGGCCGTGCTACGCAGTTCCTTGAGTTTCACAGCAGTGGAGTGCGATACGTTTTTTTTTTTCAATGTGTGTTGACTGTTACTGCTTTGATTGAGATTGTGAATCACCAGTGGCGTGTACCCGCATAACATGCACTATGGTATGCGTATATGTGCAGCATGCGACTCAGGTGTTTCATGACGTACGCGAAAGCCATTTCCCATTATTCACGTCGCGACAGGTCAATCGTATTCGTCATACACTGATGTCCTGCTATACAAATTGTAGTGTATACGAGTTATGGAGACGGCCAGCAGAGTGCCCAGACGAAGGCGGATAGATAGATAGATAGATAGATAGATAGATAGATAGATAGATAGATAGATAGATAGATAGATAGATAGATAGATAGATAGATAGATAGATAGATAGATAGATACGTAAACAGAAATGGCCAAAGTGCCTTGGGTTGCAAATAATAATGCATACATTTTCTTCCAGTTCTAAAATGACTACATGTGCCTTATTAGAAGGAATTACTCTGTAGGTTACTTACTTCACAGCGTTAACACGAATTCCGTACTCGGCAAACTCTGAAACAAGCAAGAACGACAGTTCGGTACTATGTATTGCTTAACTAACTTCATTATACCAGGGTTCTTTGATTAGGCAACAATAAACTGAACAAGTCCTTTTGTCAAATCATTTCTACATTCAATAGGCAGGAGAAACATGAACTAAAAACCACAAAATCGCAAGTGGAGCATTCAGATTTAGGAATCCCTTCACGATCCGGAATATATATATATATCTATATCTATATATATATATATATATATATATATATATATATATATATAGTACTAATTGCCGCAAATATTTTTTTGCTCTGTTTGGAGGGCATTTCTTTTCACATAAAGTTTCATCACTCCTTAATTAGGTGTGCTTTGGTTATTTCGCAAATTATGTAAAAACTTAGTTTGTACGATGCATCACTGCGTGCTTTGGTGTCTTGCAGAAAGCTTTTTTGCTAAGGAAACATACAATGAAAACAGGGAATACACGGGAAATATAGGTTAACCTGCGAAAAAAATCCTCACGAACAGTGGCTCATTTCCCACAGCTCTACATAGATTGTAGACCGTCTTGTAAGGTAGGCTTAGAAGCGAGGCAATTCAGAGAGGTTAACATCGCGAGAATCAGAGGCGCGAAACGAACGACACAAAATCGACACGTTTGAGCAAATAGATTTAGGAACCACTGCTCTACAGACCTGACGTCAGATAACGAATAGTGAAACATTTTCCTTTGACGCGCTTTTATTCTCATCTAGCCAGGAGGCAACCATGCTCTACGAGGAGTTCTGAGACGAGGCTGCGAAATTATGAAAGGCAAGAGATAAATGGCTAATATTGTGCATGTGTCCACCCGGTGTCAGGAGTCAGAACGATCTCCCATACGATGAATACATCAGAATACATGTCAGCATGGGTTCAGTGTGCGACAAATTTTGAAGAGCGCATTACTATAGGAGCCCGGGCTGTCGCCTCATATCATGTCATGTCATGTATTGTGCTGTCATCTGCTGAGAATTTCTATGATCTGTTGTCATCGCTTGGCTTCACACGGTCAACACTACTTAGAATAGAGTGTGAGGAGAATCAAAAGGAGCAGGGAAGAGGGTAAAATAGCATGACCGTGCATGGTACGTTATATCATGTATGGTACAACGTAGCAATGGGGTAGGAAATGTGAATGATGGTGAAAAGCAGTTCATATTTGAAATGAAGACACGAAACCCCCCCCCCCCCCCAAAAAAAAAACAACAGAGGAACAAACAAAGCACAGACCAAAACAAAACACACAGGTGAGAAGAAAGGAAAGGAGGAGAAGAATGAAAGCGTAGCAAAACAACTCCTTCGTTTATTTTTTGTTGCAATAAAAAAAAGCGTTCCACAGAAAGAATCAGACAATACACAGAGAAAAATAAAGAGAAATAGATAGAACGTAAACGAAATAGAGAGAAAGAAGCAGAGAAAACAAAGGATATAAGGAAAGAGGAAGCCATTAGTACGGGTTCAAAGTTGGGCGAGTTGGTTTCTGATTCATTGCGTTTTTATTGCCCGGAAAGACGGTCACGATAGAATGGCGATAAACACAGGACGACGCGCTACAAACAACTGAAAAAATTGGGGGACCCTTAAGCTTCGCCTGTAGAAAAATATGAAGCAATAAACGCGTGCAGGCGAGCACTGCAGTAGTAGAAGAAGAAGGAGTTGGAACGATGAACGGCGGTCTGTGTGGTTCCTCCGCTGATCGATAGTTTCTTTACATTTTGGTGCCGAAAACCCTCGTGCGGACACGTCTCTCTCATCGCAAGACTCAAGGGGACCGTCTACTCGACCGCGTCGCTCGGCGGACGGCGAGGACTGGCAACGGATAGAACGTTCGTGATCGGCGTGGACCCCAGACCTCGACATCTGAACGGATGCATCGCCTAAGGACCAAGCGCTCAGCTCGACGAGCGCAGAATACGAAGCTTCTGCAGGAAGCACGGTCGCTACTGACAGATCCTGCCGTAGACAAGGCCAAGCTCACAGGTATTTACGACCGTTTGTCGGCTAGCAACAGCGAGCTCTCGAAGATTAACGATGCACTCGAAGAGCACCTAGCTGACGAGGAGCTCGAAGCGGAGTATGTAGCGGCGGCGGAGTACAACGACCAAGCCATTAGCATGCTCGCCGAGATTCGCTGCAGAATAGCAGATTTGGGACGCGGAGACAGTACAGCGGCGACTGCTCCTCAGAACGCAACCCCATCAGCTCCTGATGCTCCTACCAGAATTGGCCCAAGACTGCCGAACCTTGGCATGCCAACATTTAGAGGCGCCATTCACGAGTGGTCAGCTTTCTGGGAGCAGTTCGAGCAGACTGTTCATCTGAACAACGCTCTATCAGCTACGACCAAGTTCTTCTATCTACGTCATTACCTTGCGGGTGAAGCGGCAGCAGCGATATCTGGTTTTCCGACTTCCGAAGCCTGTTACGCAGACGCCATCGAGTTGCTAAAAGAACGCTTCGGAGATCGGAAACGGATAGAGCAACACCACCTGTCAGCGCTTCGCTGTCTCCCTCACGTGAAGTCAGGAAGCGATGTTCGAGGCCTCAGGCGACTTTACGATGCTGTGCAGCTGAACATCCGGTGTCTGACTGCGCTAAACGTTCCCACGCTCAGTTTCTCAGCGATGCTGATTGACATTTTACAGGAAGCATTGCCGTATGACATCGTTTTGGCCTATACACGTGGAAAGCGCAGTCAAGCGTTAAGGGAAAACGGGTCTTCTGCAAACGTCTTCGAACCAGCCGCTGCAGCTGCGTCATCAGAATCTGAGTTAAAAGAGCTGCTCGTATTCATACGCATTGAACTGGAAAGCCGGGAGCAGTGTCAGCCATTCTCACAACGACCTGTCGACGACCCCACTTTCACTCATCAGAGAGCTCGAGACGGCAGCACCAGCACCGCTTCTGTGCTACACAGCGCATCGAACAGCTGGAGCGAATGCTTTTTCTGCGGATCCAAGAAGCACGGCACACGCGCATGCGACGCCAATCTCTCTCTTCTCGATAAGAAAAAGAAGCTAGCTGAAGACAACCGCTGCTATAGGTGCACATCACGGGGTCACCTGGCACGGTCTTGCAACGTAAAACTTACGTGTTCAGCTTGTCACGGAAGGCACGCATCAAGCATGTGTGACCCTAACTACGTAAGGAAATCGGCTACACCGGAAATGTCGTTACCAGCAGAGGCTTCTGGTAGCACAGCAGGGAAATCGCATACAGTGATGCTATGCGGCAAGAACTCTACAAGTTACAGCGCAAAGGCGGACCGAGGAGTGCACCTGCAGACCTTTCGCGCCTTTGTCGTTAACGGTAACAGATCCACATACATCAGAGGGATTCTCGATGGAGGAAGTCAGAGATCATTCATCACAGAAGATCTCGCTGAGAAAATGTAACTGCAGCCCCTGGGACAAACTTGAGTTGCATTCAACATGTTTGGCTGCGCATCTCCAAGTTCTGCGAGACTACGAAAGGTTGTAGAAGTACCACTACGTAGCCAGCATTGTTCTGACATCCTCATCGTTCAGGCAATTGTCGTTCCAGTTATCTGTCATGACATTGCTTCCCCAAAAGCTGACAGCCACTTCCTTCAGAACCTGCGTCTTGACAACAAATTCATAGCCGACGAAAAGAGGTTCGATCCGGAGACGGAAAATGGCATCAGCTTGTTGATCGGAGCTGACCATCTTTGGAAGGTTATGACAGGAGAAGTCAAAAAGAGCATGGAAATTCCCGGATTGGTCGCAATCAACACGACGTTGGGATGGAAACTGCAAGGACCCAGTCGTCAAGGTGTCTCTCTTGAATGCGACACTAACCTCGTGGTCTGTGTTCTGAGAGTTGAAACTATCAGCGACAAGGACTCGTTCCGGCAGCTTGAAGCAGCAGGCATCACAGATACTGGAGAACTACCCTTAAATGAGTCCATTGCATGCTTCCAAGGAATGACTCGAAAAGAAAATGAGAGAATTAGAGTGGAACTGTCCTGCGGAGATGGTTCGAAACAGCCACTTGGAAGAAACTATTCTACCGCACTCACACGTCCACAAAAACTGTGGACTGTGGACGTGGAGATGCTACGGACGAAACAAGGCTTATTGGAGCGATACGGCGCAGTCGGCCGTAAATGCTTGGAGCCAGGACATGCTGAAGTGCTTCCGAAGAACGCTCCCATCGATCGGGATGTCTACGCGCCACAAAGAGAAAATATGAGAGCTGAATGTTTGACTGCGAAGAACCAAGTCATGTTCCACGCGTTGTCACCCGCTAGAGGCATACGATTGCTCAACGACTGCCTTGATGTAGAGGCCAACCTCAATCCAGAGAGAAGCATCATGACGAGCTCTCCATTTGTACCATTATTCTTGACGCTTCGAAGGGAGAGGAAGTTTATTTCACTTGGTGCGCCTTGGTGGTGCGACTGCTGGGAGAACCATATCAGATCCCTGAAGGCATCATTACGCAAGGTGCTGGAAAAGGACACGCTCAAAAGCGAACAAGCTGTGACTGCACTCTTGGAGGAAGAAGCAGTTATTCTAAGATCGCAGAACTCCACGTGTACAAGCACTAAGCGTTCATCAATGGCTTCTCCGGAGCGAAACAGCAACGACTATGAAGCTCGTAGTCCTCAGGCCTACTCGACGTGACATCAAGAAGCTGAGATACCGTCAGAAGCTGGCAGGTCACATGTGGATGCAGTGGAAGAAAGAATACCTACTGGAACTGCAGGCGCTTCATCTCTGCTCAGCACATCCTAGCAGCAGTCTCCACGTGATCATCGAGGAGTTTGGCATTTGTAGAAGTGTTTGGCCCCCCAGGCGGAATCACAGACGTTGACCCCGGTTAAGGCGGGATCACCCGAGCTTTACGAGTGAAACCCAAGAAAGCAAGTTTTTAACCATTCTACAAGCTCGAGTTGTGCACCTGTACTGGGGGGGCGGGAGTATGTAGAAAAATATGAAGCAATAAACGCGTGCAGGCGAGCACTGCAGTAGTAGAAGAAGAAGGAGTTGGAACGATGAACGGCGGTCTGTGTGGTTCCTCCGCTGATCGATAGTTTCTTTACATTTTGCTGTTAAGAAAACAATGAGCCGCCGTCCCCCCTGGTGAAGCGCCCCCGTCGACCTCCTCTTTATTCGAACACACTGATCTGATCTCAATGATGATGATACCGCCCCTCCTCGTCGTCTACACAATTTTCAACATCCTCCACGCCCCCCACAATGACGTCGGACGATGAAGAAGACTAACACACGTGGATTCTGAGTACACACAATTTGTTCAAAAGCATTTGCGTCATGTCCAAGTCAATCCAGGTGAGACCATCCGGTTTCCTCCTCTGCCTGGTCTTCCAGCGATGCTTCCGACGCTTGTTCCATATCCGTGATTTTGAACGCGTGGACCTTGATGGACTTGCGCTGTCGACGACCAGTTTCCCTTGGCATGAACGTCCGCATTGAAGACTCTTCCACATGGATCTGATCTTTCCGAGGAACCTGTTCCTTGGCCTTTTTTGTCCTGGCTGTGTTTACCTTTTGTGCTTCAGCCTTCTGCCTCCGCCTCAGTCTGGGCTGCTTTATTCGGCGCTGGGACACGGTCTCATCATTTGGCATTTGCAGTGATGTAGCCTGTATGATCCACTTTCTTCTCCTCGATGTCTGCAGCTTTCTCAACGAGCAGAAACTCTGAGCATTACAAATGGCTTGCTTTTGTGTCTTCCCGGTCGTTGCTTTCTTTCTTCCATTTCTTTTCGCTTGACGAATTGGCTTTGATTTACATCCTTCGGCAACATGTATGCACAGAGTGGAGGGCTGCAGAAAATCCGAATCTGTCTTCGGCGTGCACTCATCGTCAAGATGCGGTGGATCGCCTTTTGGATGTCCAAATGCTTCTTGCTTTTCCTTCGTGCAAGTCTCTTCCACCAAGTACACCTGAGTTGCTGATGCTGGCTTGTCATTCGCTTCACGGATACAGCACGTTGACGAGACTTCTGAAGTCGTGAAAAGGGTCTCTCTAGCCTGTGAGGTTGTTCTTCGGTGCTTATCTTCGAGATTGTTTTTTCCGCAGTGGGAATGCTAGTCTCTCTGCTGCCAGTATATTGCACTATTTGTCGTGAGGTCGACTCATCTAGCTTCTGTGCGACATGATTGGTATGCGGTACGTAATGGCTAGATGGTGGTGACGCAGACGAAGAGTGTATTTTTCGCCTCTACTTCTGCCTTAATCCGTTGTCTTATTGTCTCCAAACGAGCCTGCCGAGCCTTTAATACGTCGGTGATCTTATACTCTGCTCTCACCCTTGCTAGAATAATCTGGCGCACATAAACGTCGGCTTCCTCCATCTCCGCTTCCAAATGGTCAATGTGAACTGCGTCTTCTACCTCATTGTCAATTGCTCTTAGAAGCTCATACTGGTTAGTCAAAATTCGGTGAAAATTCTTCAACTCACTTATTGGTGGGCGATCGTCATGCACAAGACGTTCGATGTTTGCGATGGCTTGCGTGACGGCCTTGCGTACTTGACTCCGCCGTTCCAATAGAGCCTCCATGATCCGGTCCAGTGTCGGAAACGTGAGAAATCACTGGCCGGCCGCGTCACGAGGCAAAGTCGGCGTCAACGCGGGATCCGCCACACAAGTTTCGCACAACGAAGTTACGGGCATCGTCGAGATGCCATGCTCTCCGATCTGGGTCACGGGTAGGGTTAGGCCTCGCACATGCGTTTCACGCAACGGCGGCGTCGCAAAAGTCCTCCAGGCTACAGATGCGGTCGGGAAGTCGTGAAGACCGCTCTGTCTCACCTCTAAAGGTCCTTTTTCCCGGGTTGCGGCACCACACTGTTAAGAAAAACGATGAGCCGCCGTCCCCATGGTGAAGCGCCCCCGTCGACCTCCTCTTTATTCGAACACACTGATCCGATCTCAATGATGATGATACCGCCCCTCCTCGTCGTCTACACAATTTTCAACATCGCCTTTAAGAGTTCAACGCGATAGCGAAAATCCTGTCCCTAATCTGTACTTCAATCCCTTAATGCACACTATGTAATGCATAGCTTGCTTTAAACCACGAGCAATTATGCGCGGTAAATGCGGGAAATGTTTTCGAACTTGCTATGCACCCACTACGCGGTCTTAAGGGAATACGCGCAGTAACGTGTGTGCCTTTTGTAATGGGTACACGGCTTTGAACCACAATGTCGTTATGATATTCACATATTCTGACACCACATGGCTATGCAAGCTTGTACCATGCAATATTACTGCGATATTACATGTTGTATTGTGACACCTGTATACAGGACGCGCGTGTTTGCAAAGCATGGAAGTGTATTTTCACTGCACTTCCAAGCAGAGGACGTTATTTTATATGTAATCACAAGCAGAAGCGTTGCTGCGTGGTATAACACCTGCTTGCCGCGCAGACGACCCGGGTTCGATCCTGAATTGGACCCGGAAATTTTTTATTATTTATTTTATTTGCATCTTTCTCGATTTTTCGGTCACGGACAAGATGATGATTTTTCGCTCACAACCAACGACGCCAACGCCGACACCGACGCCGACGCCGGAATTTCTGCGAAACGAGCTCTTTAACGCTGTCGCGTTAATATTTTATAACCATGTACATTTATATAACGCAATCCCTGTAATACCCCGCCATGATGACCGATGGCAGACAGTTACCTAGAGCATCACATAATCTGCTGGCACGTGTCATTGCAGGAACGCTGTCCCTTTTTTCATACGAACTGATAGAGGGATAGCTTATGCACCCTCGAACTTTCTTGGCTTATATGAAATGCCTGAATAATTTCCCTCTGAGTTTTCGCTTGGTCCTTGTAAAGCACCGTGGTCCTTTCAAAGAGAGTCCTGCATGGGCTCTCCATGCAGTCTTTGGAGTGCATGGCTAAGTGTGTGTATGGCGTGACAATCAAGGAACTGTGGTGCTCCCTCAAGCGTGTGTTCAGGCATCTTCCGGTCTGCCCGACGTAGATCATCCCGCATGATAGGGGCAGTCTATATACGACACCTACTGCGCAAGGCACAAAAGCTTTGGTGTGTTTCACACTACTTGCCTTGCGATTTCGAGACGGTCATTCCGCAAGCTTGCTGATAGCAGAGCAAATGTGCCCCACCTTTCGATTCGGCATCAGCGTTGTGTTTTCCGCTAATCGAAAGGTGTGGCACATTTGCTCTGCTCAGCAAGCGTGCGGAATGACCGGCTCGAAATCGCAAGGTACGCAGTGTCAAGTTGCATTTACGCTGATGCGTATAGCATCAGCCAAGACGGAGGACAGCACGCACAGCGGACAGCCCAGCCCTCATCTTTGTCGTCTTCTGTACCCAGAGTGTCTGATCTTTGATAGGTCGGCTACGTAGCATTAGCCCCCGGCGGTAAAAGCGCCGTCTCGGTGCCCTTTAAACGTGGTCTTCGGAAGGTGGGCGGTGTGGTTTTTTGCCTAAATACGTGCACCACGTCACTGGGCGTGGTTGCAGGCATGGTTGTCTCCCAGAGACGGGAACGATCTCATAGGGTGACGTCCGTTACCTGGCGGACCATATGGTAAGGACCCATGTGCCAAGATACCAATTTCTCTGATAAGCCAACTCGACGGACTGGGTACCACAGGAGAACTAGAGAACCGAGTGAGAAGCGAACGTCGACATGCCGGCTGTCGTAGAGGGTCTTCTGGGTTACCCAGTCACGGTGGTCAGATGAGACATGCATCGAGAGCATGTCCGTGAGGGTGCGATGTAGGTGCTCGGTGACCCCATTTGTTTGCGGATGGTAGGAAGTGGTCAACTTGTGCTGCGTAGAGGATGAGCCCAGAAGATCATCAATTACTCGTGACGAAAATGCGCGGCCGCGATCTCTGAGCAATAGGCGAGCAGCGCCATGGCGTAGGATGACATCGTGGAGCAAAAAGGCCTCAACGTCTGTAGCGGTGCTGGTGGGGGAGCGCTCGAGTGATCGCATACCTGGTAGCATGGTCTATAGCAACGGTGACCCACTAGTTGCCAGAGTTTGTGACTCAGGAAAATGACCGAGAAGATCCACACCAACACGGAAGAAAGGTTCGGTAGGGATGCAGATCGGTTGACCAAGTCTAGTAGGGGGTGCAGTAGGTCGCTTCCTACGTTGGCATTTATCACAGGAGGACACGTAACGGCGAAAGAACCGGGCGAGACCACGCCAGAAAAAGCGGCGCCGAACACGGTCGTACGTGCGAGATAGCGCCCAGGTGGCCAGCAGTTCGTGCGTCGTGGAGCTGATTCAGCACCGTTGAACGCTGATGTTTGCGCACGAAGAGAAGGAGCTCAGGGCCATCTGGATGGACGCTACGACGGTACGGCGTGCCATTCAAGAGGACGAAGATGCGGAGCGACGCGTCGTTAGGAGCACATTCGAGACGGTCAATGAGTGATCGCATCGAAGCATCACGACGTTGTTCGTCACCAATCTGAAGAAACTGAGACATGGACATGACGCTGGGGCTAGGCTCGATGACCCATCCGTCGGGTTGGTCAACAGGGCAGCGGGACAAGCAATCGGCGTCCAGATGGAGGCGTCCAGACTTGTGAGCAACTGAGTAGGAGTACCCTTGAAGACGTAACACCTAACTAACAAGTCGTCCAGTAGGATCCTTCAGTGAAGAAAGCCAACACAGCGCCTGATCATCTGTGACGACACGGAAAGGGTGGCCACACAAGTAAAGACGAAATTTCGAAACCGCCCAGACAAGGGCACGACATTCCCGTTCTTTTATAGAGTACGTTCAGGCTTCTAAAGGAGACGACTTGCATGCGCAATTACACGATCAGTGCTCCACTGAGTGTGCCAAAACTGCACCAATGCCGTGACTACTCGCGTCTGTGCACACTTCTGTAGGAGCATTGGGGTCGAAATGTGCAAGTATAAGTGGCGTCATTAGAGCGTTGACTAGCTGAGAAAAGCCGTCAGCTTGGAGAGGACCCGAACAAAATGGGACGTCTTGTTTGAGAAGGTCCGTGAGTGACCGCGCGAGTGCCGCAAAGTTTTTCACCAACCGCCGAGTAGGAGCGCAGGCCCACGAAACTGCGAACATCTTGGACAGAGCGCGCGACTGGGAAGTTTGTCACAGCGCGTACTTTTGCCGGGTCTGGTCGTACACCGATAGCGTCAACAAGGTGGCCCAACACAGTAATTTGACGAAGACCGAAGTGGCACTTTGAGGGATTGAGCTGCAGGCCAGCCCATCGGAATATTGATAGAATGGTCGAAATGCGTTCAAGGTGTGTTGTGAAGGTAGGTGAGAAGATGATCACGTCGTCCAAGTAACACAAACATGTCAACCATTTAAATCCTTGAAGCAGCGTGTCCATCATTCTCTCGAACGTTGCTGGAGCGTTGCAGAGACCGAAGGGCATGAGCTTGAATTGGTAAAGGCCGTCACAGGTAACGAAGGCGGTCTTCTCACGATCCAAGTCGTCGACAGAAATTTGCCAGTGGCCAGATGGGAGGTAGAGAGATCAAAAGAAGGTGGCGCCATGGAGACAGTCGAGTGCGTCATCATTGTGTGGCAGAGAGTACACATCATTCATGGTAATTTTGTTGAGGTGCCGATAATCAATGCAGAAACGCCACGAGCCGTCTTTCTTCTTTACTAATACCAGGGGAAGCCAGAGGGTAAGATCATGGTTCGATTATCTTTTTCGTAAGCATTTTGGCCACTTCTTTTTTCAATCACTTCTAGCTCGGACGCTGACACGCGGTAAGGCCGATGGTGAATGGGCGCAGAGTCAGCAGTGTTGATTCGGTGAGTGACAATCTTAGTCTGGCCCAAGGGACGATCATAGATGTCGGAAATGTCACTGTATGAGGCCAAAACCAGGAAGAGAGCGTCGGCGTGGTCAGGCGAAAGGTCTGATCCAATCATATTTCGAAAAATAGCGTCGTCAGAACTGGGGTAACTGAGACTGCACCTTGATCAGGAGCAGCTACGGCAACGAAGCTGACGTCATCATCTGTTATGGCAGTTAGTTGGGCAAGCGACATCTGGTACGGCAAC
>JALIZH010016376.1:0-36807 GCA_030522465.1 Rhipicephalus appendiculatus | reverse complement strand
GGCTGTTGTTGCCAGCAGAAAATAGACTTTTTTGTTGTATTCCATTCCAGTTGAATTCTGTGGTCAATATTTGTAACATTCCTAATCATCTCTGCCACATGATTTCATTCTGCGAATGTCCAAAAGAAATGTCATGTAACGCAGTTTACTTTCAATTCTGCAATATCGCAATCTAAACTGAGCATCACTTTTGACAGGCACAAACTAAGAGCATGAACACCTCTTCCTCCAATGAGACAATTATGACAGTATGCCCATAGTCTTCTTTGCTACAAATGCCTTGGAGGAGGAGGACGCATCCTAACAATTCAAGGGGACGAGATGACGTTGGGTTGTAATGAGGTTTGAGGATCTGGACATACAGTATCTCACATTCACATCTTCAGTCAGCGGACAGTGGGACCACCTCCAAGGCCTGGTTGACTGGGGATTTGTCCTGTACGATGCGTTAGGGAATGCAGTATGTGGTGGGAAGTTTAGAAAACAGGCCAGTGGTGCATCAGCCAGACTAAAAAACTGGCTAGTGTGTGTAGAGAGCTTGATTGTCATCATGGATGATGTTTTGGAGTTGTGAATGAGCAGGCTAGCTGATGGCTTTCCTTAGTGTATTAAGAGGCGACAGCATAGGATTGGCAAACTCACTCAGACTCAGTCCGACTGAGATCGAGCCGTCAGTCTGAGCGACTCTGAATGAATAATATTTTGGTGAGTTTGACTGCGACTGATTGAGGTTCAGAAAAGTTTTAGTGAGTCTGAGTTTGAGCGAGTCCATCTGAGGCAAATTTTGGCGAGCTGGAGTCCGAGTGAGCTTTAGGTAAAAATATATTTATTGGGTGAGTCTGAGTGAGCACCGCATTTATTTGCCGACCTATGGGCTACGGGCAGTGCTGCGTACTCTGATTGATCAAGCCTGTGAGGCAGAGGGTGAGGATGCGGGCTTGTTGGTTGGTCATACGTGTACGAGTTGAGCGCTCAAAAGGACACGGACAAGAGGAAGAGATGTACACACACAGGCGCTACTAACAACAATGGTTTATTTCCTTAAGCTTTGCACTAGTATACCTGCTTTTGCACACGACAGTCACATGAACACATTTTTTAAAAACAACCAAAATCGCCGTTGATACTGTGGTGGTCATGCCTCAAAGAGATAGATAATCAGGATGCACAGGCAGTCACAGACAGGCCTTTAGCACACCATGCGCAGAAAATGCAATTCCTTCATACTCAGTGACAGTGAGGGTTTGCTAACGCATGCGTCCCCGAAAAGATCAATTTGTTCCGCTTCAATGATTAGCCTAGTGATTTCCAACTTTTTCCTGCTCACGACAACCATTCCACGAAAATTTGGTTGGCATGCGCAAATTTGGCAGTGTTGCGCCATAAAACCATCCGGTGGCGACTTGCCTACTTTATTACAGTGCTCGCTGAGCCGGACATTTAGGCAGCGGCTAGTCTGCCCGATGTAAACGAGGCCACAGGACCGAGGAATGCGGTACAGGACGCATGTCTCACATTCAACGAAAGGTTCTTTTTTTATGCTTTATTGAGCATCCCGACCAAGCTTTCTTATCCGGATACTTAGCCAGCACCGTTGATCGCCCCACCCTCCTGAATAGGAACGTGGCGGTTGTCCCATACATTCATCAGGTATCGCACAACCTTAAAAAAATAGCCGCCAGAGTTAACACCCGTGTTGTCATCTCAGCCCCGTTTAAACTCGGCAATCTGAGCAAAAAAACTAGGGGTGTGCGAATAGTGAAATTTAATTTTCGAATCGAATTCGAATTGAATAGTGCCGAATAGTGGCCAAAAATATCGAATTCGAATCGAATATCGAATAGTAGCATTTTCTTGGAGGCGAAAATGCTCGGGCGTCGTCAATCTTCGGGCGTCCATTCACAGCTGCGTTTTAGCAGCGCGCCGGAATGATGGCAGCTTGTGCACGAGTGGTGCGGCGCGGCATTGGAGACTGCAAAGCGTGAACAAATTTTCACAAGTGAAGCCGAGCACTGAGGGTATCGCGGGCCAAAGTCGATGTTTTACACGACCTAACTACGCGACCTGCGTGTCTGTGTTGGGTAGTTGGGTCGCACATGTCCGTGCCTTCGTTTCAGAAGTGATGTGGAAGGCTTGACAGTACTCCCATGAGTTTTTTTTTTACGTGAGGAAATGGCATAATTCCCGTTAAAATAAACATGCTCACACTTTTGAACACGGATATCGGTGAGAGTGTTAACAAAATGCCTACTGTAACGATGTTAGCGTTCGTTTTAGCCACCCACCATTACCAAGTTGTACCATTGGTAATTCGTTGGTAAGTCACGTTTTAAATATTCGGCCAGTCGAATTATTCGAAACTTCGAATACCAGCTATTCGAAAGTCGAATCGAATTATTCGATTAGGTACTATTCGATTCGAAACTCGAATATTCGCACACCCCTAAAAAAAACTAATCCGGATAAGAAAGCTCAGTCGGGATGCTCAATAAAGCATAAAAAAGAACCATTCGTTGAATGTGAGACATGCGTCGTGTACCGCATTCCTCTGTCCTGTGGCCGCATTTACATCGGGCAGACTAGCCGCTGCCTAAATGTCCAGGCTCAGCGAGCACTGTAATAAAGTAGGCAAGTCGCCACCAGATGATTTTCTGGCGCAACACTGCCAAATTTGCACATGCCAACCAAATTTTCCTGGAACAGTTGCCGTGAGCAGGAAAAAGTTGGAAATCACTAGGCTAATCATTGAAGCGGAACAAATTGATCTTTTCGGGGACGCATGCGTTAGCAAACCCTCACTGTCTCTGAGTGTGAAGGAATTGCATTTTCTGCGCATGGTGTGCTAAAGGCCTGTCTCTGACTGCCTGTGCATCTGGGTTATCTGTCTCTTCGAGGCATGACCATCACAGTATCAATGGCGATTTTGGTTGTTTTTAAAAAAGTGTCCATGTGACTGTCGTGTGCAAAGCAGGTATACTAGTGCAAAGCTGAAGGGAATAAACCATTGTTGTTAGTAGCGCCTGTGTGTGTACATCTCTTCCTCTTGTCCAAGTCCTTTTGAGCACTCAACTCATACAACTGTGAGGCAGAAACATGTCAAGTGTACAAGTATGTTCATAGCCACGCATGAAGAAGAATAAAGAAGAAAATCATGTTTGTATGAAGAGGAAGGAGGAGTGGTCACACTGGAAAGCGAGTTTATAGCTTGCTACACCTCATGGGCATAAATGGAAAAGGGAGGCAGAGAAAGAGGGAGGTATAATGACACATGACTATAGCATAACACAATGAGTCACGGTGCATAGATTGCCTTGAACGGGCCAAAGGTTCTTACACTGTAGCAAATTTTCTAAAGATGAGCATCTAAACCTGTCTCGCTTAGAAGCCTTAATAGGCACCTTAAACTGTGTTGGGCTTTGTCTGTGTTTCCAAGCACCCAAAACTTTCGTTGTAAGCAGCGAAATATTCCAAAAGATCTTGCCTTTGGAGTGGGCGTGAATGGAAAAGATGCTCTAGTGGACCACGACAAGGAGTTGGAGAACCTACTTCAGAGATGCCGACAAATTGGAATCTGTCTGCACAAGAATAAAACACAACTTCGAACCACATCAGTCGTTTTCCTAGGACACATATTGACCAATGAAGGACTCAAAAGTTGATCCATAAAAGGTCAAGGCAATTCCGCAGATGCCAAAGTCAACGAATGTCCAAGGAGTGCAGCATTTTTGCGGTATAATGAACTACCTCTCCAGATTTTTGCCCAAAATTTCGTGTGTATTGGAGCCTTTGAGGGAACTCACTAACAGGGATGCACCATGGCACTGGGGGGAAGCTGCAAGAAGAAGCATTCGGAAAGGTAAAAGAGTCCATGCCAAGAGCTCCAATTGTAGCCTACTTCCATCCATGAAAGCAGCTGGAAATCCAATGCAATGCGAACGACCCTGGACTCAGAGCAGCTCTTCTTCAAGATAAACAGCCGGTCCCCTTCGTCAGAGCAGTGACACCTACGAACGTTCGTCATGCAAAAATAGAAAGGGAGATGCCAGCCATCGTCTTTGCCTTAAACAAGTTTCATCAGTGCATATTCGGAAAAGAAACGAAGATAATCGGCGATTATAAACCACTGAAGCAATCCTGAAGAAATGATTGAATCAAGATCCAAGATGACTGCAAAGCATGATCCTTCAGATGCGACGAGACAACATCACAATCGAACACAGACCAGAAAAAGAATTAGTCTTGGCTGACACAATATCTCGGGCTTTCCTTCCCAACGAAAGCAATGAACAGGAACATGAAAACATCAATGTCGTACACTAGCTCCCTGTAGGAAAGGAAACCTTAGGAAAAGATTAGAGCAGCGACTGAGAATGATGACTCGCAGCAAACACTTATGTAAATCTTCCTTTCAGGCTGCCACAAGACAAATGTGAACTACCCAAAGAAATGCGCCTGCGCTTCACGTACAGAAATAAGCTCACTCCTGAGGACGACTTGATTTTCAAGGGATTATGCCTGATTGTCCTAATGTCTCTGCTATGTGAAATCAAGGTGAAACTCCACTCATCGCATCTTGGAATTGAGAGCTGTCTACAATGAGCTCGTGAATGTGTTTTGTGGCCAGGAATGAACGCAGAATTGAAAGACTTCTCCAAATATGCCAAAAGCACGCACATGCTCGGCAAAGAGAAACTCGATCACTCCATAAAGAACAAAGCTATCTATAGGAACGAGTCGGATGAGACATCTTCGAATTCAAAGGAAAGAATTTCTAGGTTACAGTCGATTATTACGGCAACTTCTGGGAAGTGGACCAACTCAAATCGATGACATCAGACCTAGTGCTACTGAAACTGAAGACTGACTTTGCAAGGTACGGGATGCCGAGAATCCTGATAAAACAATGGACCGCAATTCAAAAAACTGCACACAGAGCGGGCACATCGAACGCAAAACGCCAAGCCCGCTTTAACTGCGTTCCTATGGAATGACTGAATCAGCCATCAAAACAGCAAAAATGCTCCTGAAAAAAGTGAAGACAATGAAATGGGGCCGGCTAATGCTATTGCACTGCGCTCTTCAAGTTGAAGTGTGAGGGTTCTCCACATTTTTTCCAGCAAGGCTATATATAAGTCAGCCACCTGCAACTACAAGACTTGCATACTCAACAGAAAATTATCATCATCAACCGTCTTTAGATTCAAATTTGGAATAAAGAGACTGTGGTCCTCCAGACCGAGCTCAAATGGCAGCTGACGCACCAGGCAAATTGGTTGACGTGACTGTAACCCTGAGAGTATAAGAAGTTTGAATGTATTGTAACTCCGCAAACAGTTACCTAGTCAACAGAAAGTCCCTAGCAGGTATGTGCCACTGACTACTGGTCCATTAAAAATAAAAAGAAGAAAGCAAATAAAAGTAAATAAATTAGCGACAAAATAACTGTGTACATAAATAAACATACATAATCGGCATGCTGCACTTCTGGCCCACACAAATCGAGGTGAAATTGCTTTAAAGGAGCGTATGCTTAATTAAAAACAATTATTCATAAATGTATAAATTCATAAATGAAACAAATAAATCCTTGTGCGACACAGCTTGGCTGGTCATCCATCCTTCACAGAATGCCCAGGATTTTTCTAGGAAGCTTAGCAACATCTCCCCCCGCAAAAAGATGCACGTAGTGCTGGATTTAATCCTAATGCCCTACTTGGAAGGTTCTCCCATTCTCATTTACCCAGAAAGCCACAACAACTGCCCAGGGCAGGTGATCAGCACACATGATTGCTGACAAGTTCGTTCGCTACTTTTGATCAATTGCACAACATCTACCACCGACCAGAACGACGAATCATCATTGTATTGATCCAATTCATTGAGAAAGTATTTTAGCCCATTGCGACACAGCATCCTCCTGAGGAAGCGAGGCTTACTTTTTCCAATTACTGTGCACTATTGGCAAGGAAGAGGCTACAAACACTGAGCTAATGGTAATAAGCATTTCTGTTGTCTTAAAGGGCCCCTCACCACCACGCGTTCAAAGACGAGGGAGCTGTTTCCTTCCTCACCTTTGCTACCCTTTCTACAGGCAATATATCCTCCTCGCCACTTATTTCTTAAAAGCACGGGAACAATGTCAGCACTAAGCGCTCGAGCCTATTAGGATTTCACGCCGCTCGGCTACACGCTCTTATTGCAGCTTGCACAGTCGGAAACACACAAAATGAAGTGAAATCAGTTGATCGTGCACGATAGTCATGCGAGACAAGGAAGAACCGATGGGCGTCATGGCAAAGCAGTGCCGGAGACAATTCACATCTGATACTTCGCGTATATGGACCAATCGAGAGTATGTATATTATAGACGTCACAGGAATCAATCTGCATCACGAAAGTGTGCAAGATAGACGTGAAATACCAGGACAGAATAATGCAGACTTCTTTTTATTTTGAGAGGCTGGTGAGGGGCCCTTTAAGTTTTCTTGTTCTCACTTCTGCTTGAATATATTTTGCTACACACAATAGCTTTGATGATGGCAGTGCCATGTTTAGCAAGACGTACATGGGGCATTTAAGCAGGATATTCAAAATATTGTTTAACCATTTTAGAAATGCTCGCTGCAGACAGATAACCATCGCATGTTATGTTTGTTGTGATTGGATTCGGTTTATGAAGTAATATAGCATGACTGACTATGTAATAATGAGAATTATTTACATTGCAATAACAATTGCTGTCAAACACATTATAATTTATTGTAACAGTTCCACTTGGTTTAAATTTGGTCTTCAGACCCTTGGCATTAATTTACGTAAATTTCACGTTCATAAACAGTCGATCATAATGCGTGCCTCAAAGGGTTACACTACATGCACGAAAATGTCGTGTATGCAAACTCCACTTCAGGTCACATGCAGGCAACTACACAAATCGAAAACTTAGCTCCACGCTCCTAATATTTCACGGTTTCCATTTCTTGAACACACTTCACAACCTTGGACAGAATTGCTCAAATGTGACACGGTGCGCAGAAGTTTCACCACAGCGCATACCATCGGGCACAACAGCACTCGCACGGCATTGCATATTACTAATGACAATGACGGGGCAATAACACTTGCGTATCCTGATCGTATCACCGTTGCTGAAGCTTGGGGTCGACTAGCGCTCACAATTTATGCGTATCCTATTTGCAGCGACGAACGGCACACACAGAACACACCTCAAGCGAACACTTGTTGCGTTGACTGAGCACTTTTCAATTCGGCGCGCACTGAACGCATATCCTGCTTAGAACGATGAGTGATTACGTCATGGAAATCTTCTAAGTTCTTTGCGATTACACTAGAAAGACAGACGGTACAAACACACACACGCACACACATGCACGATACGATGACACTCGCATCAACACAACACACTTTCTACACTCTGTCCGTTTCTGCGTTTCCGTTGACGATCGCACGCGCTGACGGCGCAGTGAAGTGAACACTGGCTGGCTACATTCGATGAATATCTCCGCGGGAGTTGTATAGCGCTGGTAATGATCACAAGGATAAAATCAGCTGTTTTTTTTCAAGTCGCCGCAGCGATAAGCCTCGCGCCCGCTTCAGCAAGCGCCATGTTTGCTCTGAAGGCGGCCGTCTTCGAGAGCAGCCAATGAGAGGCGAGCCTGGCCAGCCGGCAGGCGGCTGCAAAAGTTGAGAGCCGCTCTCCCCGACGGCATAGAGGCGGCCGCTCTCGGCCGTTCTTGCGGGGCGGGTGTGCGGTGCGGGTGTGCGGCGAGCGCGTGTAGCGGCCCTTAACTCGAACGCTCCGACGCGTGGTCTCGGCTCGCTTGGACTGAGGTCAGCGCCGCCAAGCGTTGAAAATGATATGCTTGCTGCAGTTAACGATAGATGGAGCGCGCGTCGGTTTCACTAGTAAATTTCTGCCTGACCGGCGGGTCGAATGTATTCACTTGGCATCCCGTTTTCGCCACGTTTCGCTTGTGGCTACGTTATCGCGCGCGCCCATGGCGTTCGTTTTCGTATACTTATCTCGACAATGAACCATTTTCGTGCGACAGCTCACGCACCTTTCGAGTTTGAATTTCTAAAGTACATAATGTCTACGTTGAAGTTGCCGACTAGTATAAAGGATTTGTGTTTGTGCGTGTTTTACAGCGAAAGCTGTTATCAGATGACAACGGCAGTGGCAGTAGGGTAATTTTCCGCCGCCACCGGTGTCCGTAACCGCTATCACACCAAATAAAAAAGTGAAACCAGAAAAAAAATTCTAGGCCATCTCCACGAAGTGAATGCTGATGAGTGGGGCGAAGCTCCAACGCTTATCGGTAAAACTTTCGCCGAAACATCATGTAAAGACGGGACACGTTGTTGTAGGGTGATTTATATACACTTATATATACAATGTTTATTATTTACATATCGATGCAATTATATACATAATGTAGATGTGTTGGATACGTAATGATATTTTACTTTACGGACCACAAAGGATGGTTGCTGCCAATGAGCTCTGTGATCCGCTTGCCTTTAAGATTACAGCTTTGTGGTCAGCCAAGTACGTGGCGAGGGGACCTTGAATTATATGACGTAATGCAAAGTTGGAGAAGGCAATGTCGATACAGGTCCCTCTGATGGTGGTAGGACGCTTACAGTCGTACGAGCTGCACCAGATATCATAACGGGACATCATGTGTGGGACTAGCCGCGCCGCTGCTTTTGCCTCTGGGGCGTTCATGATGACTAGCTGCGTGGAGATGTTGCCTGACTGTGCTCCCGGATGGATGAATGGATGTTATGAGCGTCCCCTTCATAACGGGGCGGTGACATGTCTGCCACCAGGCCTGAAAAAAGAAGAGGGAAAGAAAACTTTCTTTTTGTGTTGTCCTAATGCCTTATCTACATTGATTAAATCTATGTTATTATACCAAAGATAAATATAAATTCACGGTCCATCTCTCTGCCTCTTAAGGCAGAATGACCTTATTTTTCCCCATTATTTATTTTTGTCCTTCATCTCTGCTTTTCTGCCGCCAATACTCTAACCGTCTCTGACTTATTTCTATCGCGGACGTGTTCAGCTTTCCATTGTTGTCCTTAAAACCCAAGACTTCATGTAAACTCATGCCCACACGTATACCTGGGTGGATATCGCCACATTCAATCAATACAAGTTCCATCATTTCCTTAGTTCCCCCACAGCGCCTTGAAGATGGCAGCGCGCCATCTAGCGGGCGCCCTTTCAATTATAGCACAGCCGATGACGCCATCATCATCGCACTTGCGCGGCAGCACATCTGCGCCTCTAGCGGGAGCAATGAGACACAGCCCCGGCTACAGGAGCTTCGCCCCTAAAATTCTAGAAACGCCGGCCTCTCTTATTGGCTATCATCATCAACCGGGCATTAGCACCTCTCACAGCGGGTAAGGTTCCGTGCATTCCACCTCGTCTTTAGAGATGAAGCGATGGAGTCAACGTGGGCGCCACATGCCACCGGTGGTAGCTGTTATTCTTTGCTGCCACCCACCAGCCATGGCACTGGTGAGAGCTATGGTGTTTGGGGCCTTTATACATGACATCGAAAGCTGTTGTCAGATCACAAGAGGTGATTTTGGCGCCGTAGTTATACGCCGCTGCCAACGCTGGTGCCCATAGCCGCTTCGCGACAAATGAGAAAAAAATGTAATAAGAAATTATTTCTAGGCATGTATGGGATTTGAACCCCGGCCCTCTGCGTGGCAATCAGTTATTCTACCATAGCGGCATGCTGGTGCTTGAAACGCCTTCGGAAAAACACCCTGCACAGGTGTCATGTCGGCCAAGGAATCGTGTTAACATACGTAATATAGCGTCGTAGAAGAGTAAAATAACAACCAGGCGTCAGACAATGTGAATTGCGTAACGAGGAGGTAGTTTAGTGCTTCTATCCTATTATAAAAGGCTCAGCCATAATTCTTCATCGTCATCAGCTGCAGAACAAGCAAAGTGCACATAATACCTTACATATGTGTAGCGGGTACCTCGCTTATCCGCAGAATGACGAGTAATTGTATAGTGCGTGCTTGCCTACTTCATGAAAGCAACGGTGGTATATAGCGCAGTGGTCACCTTGCCTGTTTACTTTTATTAGTAGCCCCAAAAGAGTCTACAAAGGGCTCTAAAAAGGACACTCTTCCAGCTTTCTCCGTGACTGTGCTGTGTGTTCTGCGCAGACCTGGCGCTTTTTATATTGTTTTGTCACAATTATGATTGATATTAGTCTATTGTTAAACATTTTGAAGCGAAACCTGTTATCGGATCACAACGGCAGTGCCAGTCGTGTAGTTGTCTGCCGCCGCCGCCGCCGGTGTCCGTATAACCACCATCGCGCGAAATAAGAAAAAAAACAAAATGAGAAAAAAATTCTCGAAACGTCGGCCACTCTTACTGGCTATCAACAACCAAGCATTAGCATTTCTCATAGTGGGCATCAACTGGGCGACATAGACCGCTGGTGGTGGCTGTTATTTGCTGTCACCCACCACTTACCAGCCACTCTGTGCTCTCGGCCATGGCTCTGGTGATAGTGATGGCGTTTCAGACCCTTATATATATATTACAGCGGAAGCTGTTGTGAGATCACAACAGCTGGTTTTGGCACCGTAGTTATATACGCAGCCGACAACACTGGCGTCCGTAACCGCTATCGCGAGAAGTAAGAAAACGTGAAATCAGAAAAATATTCTGGGAATGAATGGGATTTCAAACCGGGCCCTGTGCGTGACAGTCGAGTATTCCAACACAGAGCGAAGCTGGTGCTTGAAAATCCTTCCCGAAAACACCTTTACATGTGTCACGTCGGGCAGGGAATCGCATTAACATATGTGATATAGCGTCGTAGAAGAGTAAAATGCAAGGGGGCTTATTTGATGACGTCTGACAACTGGCAGGAAGCCGGCACAGCGAGGAAACAGTCTAACAGGCTCGGCACCAACAGCTCGTGAACAGCGCTCGCGCGTCGCACAGAGCGAGCGTCCCGCTGGCGAATCCTTTGCTCTTTCACCACTACAAAAATAACAACTAGGCGTCACACAATATGAATTGCGCAACGAGTGGGTCGTTGAATGCTTCCAACTCATTATAGAAGTATCAGCCATAATTCTTCAGCGTCATCAGCTACAGCACAAATAAAGTGCACATAATGCCTTACGTATGTGTAGTGGGTGCCTCGCTTATCTGCAGAATGACGAATAATGGCATAGTGGGTGCTTATCTACTTCATGAAAGCTACAGTGGTTTATGGCGTAGTGGGTACCTTGCATGTGCATTTGTATTAGTTCCCCAATCGAGTCTGCAACGAGCTGCGTGAAGGATGCTCTTCCAGCTTTCGCTGTGACTGTGCTGTGTGTTGTGCGCCAGCCTGGCGATTTTCTTTGTGTGCCTCCCATCCACGCATCTCCCCGTGACAGCCAACGGATACCGTGAGCTGACAAGCCTCGGCCCTAAGGCACATCGCCCCTAAAACACGCACACATTCCGTTTGTATGCCATTCAACTGGGAGTGAAAAAAAACAAAAAAAAAACATGGCGTAGTCAGTCGAATGGCCACAGGCTTTCGCCGAACGCACTTTGGAATTTACAAAGTGTCCGTCAATTATGTGGCGCTATCGTCCAACGACATTAAGTTCCTTGCCCAGCGACTTCCAATCCGCTTTTGTGAACGGGAAGTGGGAATCTCTGGCTGTGTGCGAAAACCCAGAATAACATAAAAAAAATGTTCTTGTGTACGTCTTGGTGCAGCTCCACGACCGTGAAACCTGAAGATGTCCGTAGCATGGGCAACCAAGTGATTCCCTTGGCGCTGCCGCTCTCCTCCGCGATCGCGCACATGCCAAGGCGGTGCCGCCCTCTCTTGTGCGGCGCGGGTATCAGCCGCGTGTTTCAGAAGCGTTTTTCGCCATCTTAATGAAGTCATTGCGGTTGTTTCCAACATACATTCGCGAAGTCAGCTGGCCAATTGAAATAGTCACTTATTAGTAAGGTGCTCAAGCAGTGCATGATAAAACACCAGCGCACAAACACAAGGAACACGAAGGGAAGCTGACGACACGAAGTCATGCAAATTAGCCCAGCTTAAGCTGCTCCGGAAGCCGTTGCATTGTGCTGGCATAAGGAAAACAGAAGCTTGATAAGCATCAATACAGCGAAATGAATATTGAAGCGTTTAGCCACCATCGTGAAACTGCAAAATCCTATAAACGAAAGCTATAAGTCTGCAATACGCAACTTGGTGTGTGTTCGGTGCTTTCCCAACAAAAGCATTTTGTATAATAATAATAACAGTAATAAAATAATAATAATGGTTTTATTTCTACCAATACAAGGTTGATGGAGGAAGTGAGAATAAAAGCGACTATCCGCTAATGTGCTAACATATGCGATAACGTATTACCCTCTGCGTGAAGTGCAAGTCGCTATGCGTAAGATACTCCGTGATGCCGGCAAAGATGACATGGGCACCAAATATTTGATTCTGTGCTGTATCCGAGCTCAGAGACGACGTTCCTTCCCAATCCTTATTTTGACGTGTATTTCATTTTGGTCAGCGTATGGAGTCGCAGACTAAAGCAGCATGAAACTAAAAAAAATTACCCATCTCCCGCTGAAGGGAACCATGTGTGGATGCGAAGCATCGGGGAGATAATTAGCTTGAGCGGGAGGAACGTGGCCGCTCTCATTTCACGGCAGTGGTCCGGGCGCTCATCGCGGCGCTGCACAGGAGAGAGAATGAGGCGCGCGCGCTCCGTCATTTTCATACCGCGGAACTACCGTGGCGCCCCCCAGCGGAGTATGCAGCTGTCACACCACCTGTCGTGCGCGCCGGTCCGTGGAGGATTCTTAGAGGAAAGGACGGGGGGGGGGGGGGGGGGACCGTAGGAGATGAGAGAGAGGGGGGAGCCCTATTGCAGAACCCAGCGCCGCTGGGTACCAGCGTCCAGTGCCATGCCGGATTATGGGCCCAGTATCGCGCTGGATACTGGGACGCTGGAGCGCATTTTACTGGGAGGCGCTGGTACTCCCGCGCAATGCGGCTCTACAGCGTTGAAATAGCGGTGCCTATGTGCCATAAATAAATATATTAGTGGAAGAAGTGTTATAGAACGCATTAACGCAATAAAAAAAGAAAAAAAAAAGCCATATAAAAAAAAATCTCCGTCAGGAGGATTCCAACTTGCCACCTCCCGATTCCGAACTCCGTGTTCTACCCACTACGCCACGCCAGAACATGCTGAACTGTGCGTAAAACAACTATTTAACCAACAAACACACGGTTCGGCTTCATGTTTACATGTCGCACAGTCACGATAGCCGCGATCTTCCTTTCCAAATAACAACTGCGTCTTTATTAGACACAAACGAACGGCGGCCGGTACCGAATGACATGCCGATAACGGCAAGAGCGCTAAGTTTCTTTAGGAATTCACATGTTAACTACGAAAAATATGAAATACACGTAGAGCAGGCATTGTTTGCTGGCTGTTACTGCCGATTTTTTTAATAGCCGTTTCTCGCTCTTGCTACTGGTAACATTTACAGAGGTTTTATGATGACTAGTTAGATAAACAGGTGCGTACATGATTGACTATTGAGTAGTGTTATCGCGCAAGCGACGATACGCCAGTACAGCGGGCGTGCCAGTGTACAGATTTGCAGTTCTATCGATACCTATAACTAAGAAACCGCCCAACTAAATAAAAATACAATTCGGTCAAGGAGTATGTCACTATGTTAGTTCACTAAGGCATACCAAATTACCGACTGAAAATTATGCATTCTTACATAAGAGTCACGAGAAGTACCGGCTAGCGCGGCCGGCAGCTTTCGGTGACAGCTTGTGCGCGTTGCTGAAAGCGCGTCGCTTCGATGGTCATCGCTCCTTGTGCGGACACCGTACACAAGGAAAAATGGTTCATTTAGATTAACCCTTTCAGTCCCGAATTAAATATTTTCAATGTAAGCAACTAGCTCTTACATTTTGAGATGAGCATGATCGTGGTAGTCCTAAAAAACTGAAAAACTATTCGCTCACACTTTTCAGAGAAGAGTAATTAACGTGTCAATTAATTTAACAAATAATTATTATTTAATAATCATTCCATAATTTTTGCTTCATTTACTACATAAAATATTATTTACATAGGATAGCATATTGTCCAATAGCCAAAATTCAGATTTCCGACACAGAACTAAAATTAATGCCCTATCTCTGCACGGTGAAAGAAGACGCTGCCTCAGCGAAATGCGCGAGCAGCACGACCGCTTCTGTAATTTCTTCGCTCAGACGTGACCTGCCTTTATTATATGTACCATGTTGACACCACATGTAGGGCAGATGCTAAATACAGGCTCTTCAGGAAGAACAAAGCTTTATCTTTACCAGATGCTTGCTGACTGACCTACATAATTTATGATTCCAATTGGAATCACAGGGACTGAAAGGGTTAACGAATGTCCAAACTGTACTTTACAGTCATCCTTACGCTTTAGAATTGCGTGTACTTAAAGCGCGAAGCGCCGGTAACATGTAGACGGGCACGGCCGGCACACTAGGCCTAACGCTCGCTGGGAGTCTCGCTGGGTAGGACCGGTCTCGGCGCAGCGCAGATGCGATGGTTGAAGTTTCTGCATTCAAGCTTCGGAACCTTTCTAATGGTTAACTAAAGTTCAGCGGAAGTAAGTGGAAGGGCAAACAGTGCCAGAGATGCGTTTCCGGTGTGGTGATATCGAACGGCGGCTGTTTTTCTGGCCTCCGTTGGGTGGGGTTGCGAAGCCAGAGCTGAATTGCTTCTCGCCAACTGTGCGGCGATGTAACGATTTGCTGTTTCTGGTAGGACCGGCGCCTCCAGGCTTATAAACACTGCAAAATGGAATCATTACAACAACCAATCCCTGATGCCAGTCTGGTATATGTGCGGCGCATGCACAAAACGTGCATTCATCGCTGCTACGTGATCCGCAAGAATTAACGCCGTTATTGAATCTGCGTGAATAAGAAAAAAAATCAAGCTAAAAAGCAAAATAATCAGATTTGGCTCCTTTGTGTTATTAACGCATTTTTTTTTACATTCCAAATGGAAAAATAAAAATGACGGTCATTTCGCATATATATCACATAATGTCTTGCGCTTATCGTTCGTTCTCTTTCTCTGCCAAGCTAGAAGTTGTGAAAATGTTTGGGACCTGTTAGCAGGCCCCTGGCCAAGGGAGGGGGGGCTAGGGGCCCGGGCCTCCCCCTCGAAATTCGGATGGAAGGGGGTGTTTACCGAGGAAAAATAATAAAAATCGGTGTTTTTCAAGGCTTTCAACAAGTGCCGCGGGAAGGAGGGACGGACTAAGCCCCCCTCCGAACACATGCAAGGAAGATTAAGGAATGGAGTCAACCTGGGCGACAGACACCACCTGCCTAGCCATTGCTAAGCAGCCTCTCTGTGCTCTCGGCCATGACTCTGATTACTGTGATAGTGGTTGACGGCCATCATATTACTACAGTGTTCTGGTTCGCATAATGGGTGCTTCCCTACTTCATGAAAGTGGCCGGACGCGGGACGGGGGGACGGGGGGACGGGGGACGCGGGACGCGGGAGGGACGGACAGAGCCCCGAGCATAAGACGCTTCGCATCTAAAACTTCCCCATCTCCCTCTAAAGGGAACCATGTGTGGATGCGAAGCAGCGGAGAGATGGTTAGTTTGAGTGGGAGATTGTGTAATTTTATTGAGAGGATGAATGAGAATGTATAAGAGAAGACTGAGAATGTGATGTTTGCGTGTTTATTTAGGGAACGTACGCGATTCTTAGCGTCGATGCACGAAACGCTTTGAAGACGACGGCCTGGTGATCGGTGAAGTGTAGCGTCAAGGGTTGCTTTTCAAGAGTTTTCATTGTGAAGTTTGCTAAGATGAGGTCTATGCACGTTCCCCTTACGGTGGTCGCTGGTATGTGGTCGTAGGAAATGCATCGCAACGAGTAGACGTCTAGCATGTGGTGAACCAGCCAATCGTTCGTCGTTATATCCCCGTTGAACTCACCCGCAAGTACGAAGGGCGCGTGTCTGTATGTCTTTGTGTACTGTGCCATGGCCTTTTCTAGGTAACGTTCGATGGTCCCTCTGGAAATGTTGGGTGCGAGATGCATTGTCATGATTACGATGTTGTTGTCAAAGTAGAGTCTAACGGCTAAAGAGGCCTAAAGAGGCATTTAAAGTGTATCGTTTAGATACACAAATAGTTTTACGGCGTACGTGAGAGGGAAGTCGTGTTATTACGGAAGAGCAGTAATGGTTGAGGTTTGCCGCGTGTCGTAGATAGAAAATTATCATCATCATGAACCTACACGTGCTCAGTGACCACCCAAGCATTCTGTACGAATGGTTAACAAGAGAAGCTGAAACGTGCCCACAAGATTTTCTTTCACCCAGCCTTGTGCGACTTCGTGCAAGCTGCGCTCTTTTTTTTTTTTTTCACGTTATCACTTGTGAGTCGTGTTTGTGTCCACTCTGGCAATTTTGGTATGCGCCAAGTGAAGACGACGACCACGACTGCTTCAAGATGTAAGCAGCTAGATAGATAGATAGATAGATAGATAGATAGATAGATAGATAGATAGATAGATAGATAGATAGATAAATAGATAGATAGATAGATAGATAGATAGATAGATAGATAGATAGATAGATAGATAGATAGATAGATAGATAGATAGATAGATAGATAGATAGATAGATAGATAGATAGATAGACGATTAATTATGCATGAACGCTCTGAACAGTGGGCGTTTAGAGCACCCACTCGTTGCGCAATTCATATATCATGGACCTTGGTGTGACTATATGCTTTTGTCATTCAACATACCATGTTTAACGTATTGCTCGCACCTTATACACCTGAATAGGTTGATTTTTTTTTCTTCCGACACGGCTTAAAGCGCTGGCGTGGCTATGTGGTGGAACACCTGCGTTCCACGCAGGCATTCCACCATAGATGATTAAAGTAAAGAAGCGATGAGAATAGGCTCGGCATTAACAGGCAAAGGCCAGACCAAGAATAAGAAAACAAAGGCAGGTAACGTTCTACATAAGAGTCGAAGTATGGTTTTGGGCAATGCGTGTAACACATAGAGCATAACAGAACGGATAAAATTCGCCTGTGTTCACTTGCTTTCGTGCGCGTTCTGTGTTTTCGTTCAAGTCTGCGGCGTTGTTTCATAATAATGGATCTGAAACAGCTCGACTACTTCTGAGCCCTACTTATTAGTGCTCGTTTTTGTATTAGTGTTTCCCATGGTGCCATTTCGAACATTTCAGTAAATTTACACGGTACAGTTCAAAGTTTTAATATTCCAATGAGAATCCAACTGTATTTGTTCTTCAGGCTTTTACCGTAACTAATAACTGTTAACTATTCTTATGTAACAAATTTTTACTCGGCGTGTCGATGTTGATGTGCAGTTGTTCTGTCGTCGTTATGGGCTAAAGTAGCATTTGATGATAGCGTATGAACAGTATCGCATTACAACAACTGTTTATAGTTTTCCTGAATGTCATATTTCGAAAAAATTGGACTTGATAGTTCATTTGAACATGCACAATAATACCATTGTTCGCTCAAAACCCCGTTTCAATGATGTCGTTTCAGAGTTATCAATACGCTGATTGTAATTTATTCCCAATAATAATACCCAGCCTTGAAGGTGTGTTCGGAGACCATCTTACCAAGGGAACTTGTTCTAATATTTCAGGAAATTCAAAAAATAGTGATTGACTAAGTGATAACCAGTATTTTCCGAATCCTAGCTCCAAATGGAAAAGTTTTGATTAAGTATACAAAAATCTCGCTCTTTTTTGCGTAAAAACTTGTTGGCAAAATTATCCTATTTGAGACATGAAGTACTCACATTCCTAAAATTTCATGAGCGGGCTGTCACACTGCACAGATCGCTTGGGACACGGGGAGGCATCGTCGCTGGCATCCTCACGCGGCACACCAAGATGCACTAACGCGCGACAGAAAAGCAGTGCTGTAGGAACAGCAGCCGTGACAAAAGCATGTCATGAAGCTTCTACGAAAGAAGAAACTGTGGGCTATTGTGCAACAAAACAATAAACACCGCTTTACATAACGGTAGAAACAGTCAAGCTTACAGCGCGTTGTACGAGAACGTCGCTTGGACGCTGTCACTGCTCCCCACGTACGTGTCGCCCAACTCGACCGCCAGGAGCGCCACACGCAGGAAGGAAGCGGTGACACACTCTGTTCGCAGGAAAGGAACAAAAAACTCATTCTAACAAACTATGCTGTTCCTGCCTTACAAAACTTGAAGGACAAGTTGCGTCAGGAGGTATGCGTTAGAAGTGACAACTTCCCGCAGCCCCTGTTGCAGTTAGCAGGCTTTAGTGTAATTAGTTGGTTAACTCGAAAGTTACAACTCAAACTAAATTAGTTAGTTATACGCTGTTTAGGTGATGTCACCCTTCTCTACAGCACTCAACAACGTAGAGATGGCGCCAATAGTGCGAAAAGGACAATATTCAACATTAATTCACGGTTTCTGACTCGCGAGACTGTACGGCTTTTATATTCAAACGGCCATCACCTACGCGAACCTGACCGCGTTCAGGGATAGTGCGCATCCCGTACGTCACACAATGACACAATGACGTCGCTTCGCTCGATCACGATAGAGTGGCCGCAGACAGCACAGTTCTACAGCAGGGTACGCTTTAGATATGCCGAATAAGCTTCACCGGTGAAGCTGTCACAGTGGAGGTGCCTGAAAGATCTTGTACGTGCTCCTGAACTTGCAACGACACCAGTGCAGAACTGACGCAACTGTATTTTATCTATGATAAAAATACGAAAGGGGAGAACAGGGGGGTGTGCGTGTCTTACGTCCTGATCTTGCAGTCGGGCTCGCTTCCTATTCCGGGTGGTCACCATAACCCCCCCCTTCGGATCGGAAACGTAGTCTCCAGATGCGTCTTCGTGAAATGTGCGCAAGGGAATAAATATAGCCCAATTTCTTCAGGCGTGCGGTTTTAGCTATGCGCAGGTAAAATAAGGCAACAGTTTTGTTCTCTACATATCAGCACGTATTACAAAAACTACGCGGAGTCAATGATGTTCTTGTCTCCTAATATTGCAATCATTCTGGTCTATTATATATATTGGGTCCGTTCGTACGCCCTCACATTGGCTTACGTCAGCAACGCTTTCAACTGTTTTCGCGCAATTTTCAGGCCCCAAGTGTGAAACGCGAGACCGCCAATGTGAAATCGTTGCATATACAGACTTACAATTCCGAGCACTGCTTTGACTAAAGAGAAATATACTAACTGTATGAGACAGTGAGCCCTCTCCGACGTGGCTACTTCTGCTCGGACCGACAAGCGTATACTAAGCCCCTAAATGTCAAATGGAACGCTAAGCTTGGTGCCGACTTCCTGCTTCGTTGCGTGACAAGGGCACCACCTGCGAAATATACACATGCATGATCAAGCAATGGCCGCTTTCCTCCCTGAGAGGATACCAATAGCGATGTGAGTAATGAGTATTGTCTCTTTGTTTTGTGTTTTTTAGTTTCATGCTGCTTTAGTCTGCGACTCCATACGCTGACCAAAATGAAATACATGTCAAAATAAGGATAGGGAGGGAACGTCGTCTCTGCAGCTCTGGTTGTCACGAATTCAGGTGTTTACGGGTGATGAACTGAGACAAATACACGGTAAACGGCACAACACATTTAATAAGCACATGCCCGGCGCACGAAAAATACACAAATATACAAAGCCAATATCAATTTCAAACTAAGCCCCACTAAGCCTACACGCAAACCGCGCACTACAAACTAAAACGTCCTAGTTCAAGTCGGGCATCTCTAGCCTCAGGGCTCGCGCCGACCTTACTTGACACAGCTGCGTCGCTTCTTGTCAACGTCTGGGATCGGTCGCGTTGAGTCTCTGTCGGGGTTCTCGACGAACGTCGCCGTCCCTACCGCTGCCGACGTGGTCCTACGTTGTCCTCGCGTGACGTCCTTGCTGACGTGGCGGAGGCCCAGAGGTTAGGCCTAGCGGCAGTTGGTGGTGCCCGGTGCTAAGAGCTGACGTGGCCCACCGGGGACTGTCGTCGTTGACTTGCTCAGAAGGGGGCTTGCGCCAGGAACGTCGGTGAGGGATGTGCGCGGTTGCTGCATCCCGAGCAGCCTCACTCGAACCGGGTCGAGGTCTCCGGCCACCTCTCGGGACGCCCGCGTCACAGCCTGCCGAGTCGATGTCCTGCCGCTCCAGTCGCCAGTCCGTCTGCTGGCGAGACAACCTTCTTCTTCCAAGCCCACGTCGACAATGCCAGCTCATCCACGATTGCGCCCCGATCACAGCTCGGGTCACGCGCCTCGGGCCTCACGTCACGGTGCGCGCGCTCGCGCCGTTCCGAATGTTCTCTGCTCCTCGTCGTCGTCTTTCTTCCGAATGGCTCTTAATCATGACACTGGTACAACATAGAATCAAATATTTGGTGCTCATGTCATTTTTGCCTGCATCGCGGAGTATCTTATAATACGCATAGCGACTTGCACTTCACGCAGAGGGTCATACGTTATCGCATATGTTAGCACATTAGCGGATAGGCGCTTTTATTCTCACCTCCTCCATCAACCTTGTATTGGGGGAAATAAAACCATTATTATTATTTTTATTACTATTATTATTACTATACCGAACGCACACCATGTTACACATTCCAGACGTATAGCTTTCATTTATAGGATTTTGCAGTTTCACGATGGTTGCTAAACGCTTCTACATTGATTTCGCTGTATTGATGCTTATCAAGCTTCTGTTGTCCTTATGCCAGCACAATGCAACGGCTTCCGGAGCAGCTTAAGCTGGGCTAATTTGCATGACTTCGTGTCGTCAGCTTCGTTTCGTGTTCCTTGTTTTTGTGCGCTGGTTTTATCATGCATTGAGCACCTTACTTATAAGTGACTATTTCAATTGGCCAGCAGGCTTCGCGAATGTATGTTCGAAATAACCGCAATGACTTAATTAAAACGGCGAAAAACGCTTCTGAAACAGGCGGCTGATACCCGCGCCGCACAAGAGAGGGCGGCACCGCCTTGGCAAGTGCGCGATCACCGAAGAGAGGGGCAGCGCCAAGGGAATCGCTTGGTTGCCCATTCTACGGACATCTTTAGGTTTCACGGTAGTGGAGCTGCACCAAGACGTACACAAGAAGATTTTTTTATGTTATTCCGGGTTTTCACACACAGCCACAGATTCCCACTTCCCGTTCACAAAAGCGGATCGGAAGTCGCTTGGCAAGGAACATAATGTCGTTGGACGATAGCGCCACAAAGTTGAAAGTTGACGGACACTTTGTAAATTCCGAAGTGTGTTCGGCAAAACGCTGTGGCCATTCGACTGACTATGCCTTGTTTATTTTTTTTTACTCCCAGTGGAATGGCATTCAAACGGAATGAGTGCGTGTTTTAGGGGCGAAGCGCCTTAAGGCCGAGGCTTGTCCACCCACGGTATCCGTTGGCTGTCACGGGGATATGCGTGGATGTGAAAAAAAAATCTCCAGGCCTGCGCAGAACCCACAGCACAGTGAGCGAAAGCTGAAAGAGTGTCCTTCACTCAGCTCGTTGCAGACTCGATTGCAGAACTAATACAAATGCACATGCAAGGTACCCACTACGCCATAAACCACCGTAGCTTTCATGAAGCAGAGAAGCACCCACTATGTCATTATTCGTCATTCTGCGGATAAGCGAGTTAGCCGCTACACATATGTAAGGCATTAAGTGCACTTTGTTTGTGCTGTAGCTGATGACGCTGAAGAATTATGGCTGATACTTCTATAATGGGTTGGAAGCATTCAGCGACCCACTCGTTGCGCAATTCGTATTGTGTGACGCCTAGTTGTTATTTTACTCTTCTACGATGCTATATTACATATGTTAATGCGATTCCCTACCCGACGTGACACCTGTAAAGGGTGTTTTCGGGAAGGATTTTCAAGCACCAGCTTCGCTCTGTGTTGGAATACTCGACTGCCACGCACAGGGCCCGGTGTGAAATCCCAGCCATTCCCAGAATATTTTTCTGATTTGACGTTTTCTTACTTCTCGCGATAGCGGCTACGGACGCCAGTGTTGTCGGCAGCGTATAACTACGGTGCCAAAACCAGCTGTTGTGATCTCACAACAGCTTCTGCTGTAATATATATAAGGGTCTGAAACACCATCACTGCCACCAGAGCCATGGCCGAGAGCACAGAGTGGCTGGTAGGTGGTGGGTGACAGCAAATAACAGCCACCACCAGTGGTCTATGTCGCCCAGTTGACGCCCACTATGAGAAATGCTAATGCTTGGTTGTTGATAGCCAGTAAGAGTGGCCGACGTTTCGAGAATTTTTTTCTCATTTCGTTTTTTTCGTATTTCGCGCGATGGTGGTTATACGGACACCGGCGGCGACGGCGGCGGACAACTACCCCACTGGCACTGCCGTTGTGATCCGATAACAGGTTTCGCTTCAAAATGTTTAACAATGGACTAATATCAATCATAATTGTGACAAAACAATATAAAAAGCGCCAGGTCTGCGCAGAACACACAGCACAGTCACGGAGAAAGCTGGAAGAGTGTCCTTTTAAATGCGAATGCATTTCATAGTCGGGCTATGTCAAGCATCCGGCGTTTTGCGGCGTTGGCGTTGTCCGCGGAGGAGGAGGATAGGTTGAGGAGGTGAGCGCCGGCAGGTGTTAGATGTGAAGCATCTTATGGCGAAGCTTAATCCGGTGGTGGTGGTGTGCGGCGTGACCACCCTTACTGCGCATGCGCAAACCCTTTCAAAAAAAAAAAAAAAAAAAAAAAAAAAAAAAAAAAAAAAAAAAAAAAAAACCTCCTCTCTCCCTCTCTCTCCTCTAGGCATCCCTGCCCGCGGCGTCCACACTCCCACTACGCATTCGCGTCCCACCTCTCTCTCCTCTCCTACGCTCCCCCCCCCCTCTCTTCTCTCTCCATCCCTGCCCGCGGCGTCCACACCCCCCACTACGCATGCGCGTCCCACCTCTCTCTCCTCTCCTACGCTCCCCCCCCTCTCTTCTCTAGGCATCTCTGCCCGCAGCGTCCACACTCCCACTGCGCATGCGCGCCCCCCTCTCTCGCTTCGTGACACCGACACAGGCAGCGTCTGCTAGCGAGTTTCTTGGTTGAAAAAACCGACTGCTCGCGCTGCGCAACCGTTCACTGGCCACCCCGTATATATGGCAATGGATCTTGACCTCCGAGGTGGTGCCGGTGGGAGATTTCTCCTGTGCGTTGTTGAACAATAAAAATTCGCAGCGTGCGCGTTAACTAAAAAGCCCCAGGCCTGCGCGGAACTCGCAGCACAGCCACAGCGAAAGCTGGGAGAGCGGCCTTTCTAGGGCCTTTTTTAAACATTACTGGCGCAACTACAACAACCGGCGTTGTCCGCGGTGGCCTCGGCAGGTGTTATAGTGAGTGGAGAAGAGGAGCGCGCTCTGGTGCGTGAGGGCGCTCGCATCGCGGGAGCTCGGCGGAGCTATATATGAAAAAAAAAAGAAAAAAAAAGGAAGAAAGAACAAAAAAATTAAAAAAAAAAATAAACAAAAAACACTGGAAAAAGCAAAAAAAAAAAAAACAGACGCTGCGCCGTGCTCCCGACCGGGCTGCAGAAATTAGGCGCCTTTTCCTTCTTCGAACCACAACCACCATATATAAATGGAGTGAAGCGCGCGCGAAATGCATTCGCATTTCCTCACGATTCCCTACGGGGAGGTGGGGGCATTTTTTTACCTTTGTAGACTCTTTTGGGGCTACTAATAAAAGTAAACATGCAAGGTGACCACTACGCTATATACCACAGTTGCTTTCATGAAGTAGGCAAGCACGCACTATACAATTACTCGTCATTCTGCGGATAAGCGAGGTACCCGCTACACATATGTAAGGTATTTTATGCACTTTGCTTGTTATACAGCTGATGACGATGAAGAATCATGGCTGAGCCTTTTATAATGGGATAGAAGCATTAAACTACCTCCTCGTTACGCAATTCACATTGTCTGACGCCTGGTTGTTATTTTACTCTTCTACGGCGCTATATTACGTATGTTAACACGATTCCTTGGCCGACATGACACCTGTGCAGGGTGTTTTTCCGAAGGCGTTTCAAGTACCAGCATGCCGCTATGGTAGAATATCTGATTGCCACGCAGAGGGCCGGGGTTCAAATCCCATACATGCCTAGAAATAATTTCTTATTACATTTTTTTCTCATTTGTCGCGAAGCGGCTATGGGCACCAGCGTTCGCGGCGGCGTATAACTACGGCGCCAAAATCACCTCTTGTGATCTGACAACAGCTTTCGATGTCATGTATAAAGGCCCCAAACACCATAGCTGTCACCAGTGCCATGGCTGGTGGGTGGCAGCAAAGAATAACAGCTACCACCGGTAGCATGTGGCGCCCACGTTGACGCCATCGCTTCATATCTAAAGACGAGGTGGAATGCACGGAACCTTACCCGCTGTGAGAGGTGCTAATGCCCGGTTGATGATGATAGCCAATAAGAGAGGCCGGCGTTTCTAGAATTTTAGGGGCGAAGCTCCTGTAGCCGGGGCTATGTCTCATTGCTCCCGCTAGAGGCGCAGCTGTGCTGCCGCGCAAGTGCGATGATGATGGCGTCATCGGCTGTGCTATAATTGAAAGGGCGCCCGCTAGATGGCGCGCTGCCATCTTCAAGGCGCTGTGGGGGAACTAAGGAAATGATGGAACTTGTACTGATTGAATGTGGCGATATACACCCAGGTATACGTGTGGGCATGAGTTTACATGAAGTCTTGGGTTTTAAGGACAACAATGGGAAGCTGAACACGTCCGCGATAGAAATAAGTAAGAGACGGTTAGAGTATTGGTGGCAGAAAAGTAGAGATAAAGGACAAAAATAAATAATGGGGAAAAATAAGGTCATTCTGCCTTAAGAGGCAGAGAGATGGATATTTATCTTTGGTATAATAACATAGATTTAATCAATGCAGATAAGGCATAAGGCCAAAACAAAAAGAAAGTTTTCTTTCCCTTTTCTTTTTTCAGGCCTGGTGGCAGATATGTCACCACCCCGTTATAAAGGGGACGCTCATAACATCCATTCATCCATCCAAGAGCACAGTCAGGGAACATCTCCACGCAGCTAGTCATCATGAACGCTCCAGAGGCAAAAGCAGCGGCGCGGCTAGTCCCACACATGATGTCCCGTTATGATATCTGGTGCAGCTCGTACGACTGTAAGCGTCCTACCACCATCAGAGGCACCTGTATCGACATTGCCTTCTCCAACTTTGCATTACGTCATATAATTCAAGGTCCCCTCGCCACGTACTTGGCTGACCACAAAACTGTAATCTTAAAGGCAAGCGGATCACAGAGCTCATTGGTAGCAACCATCCTTTGTGGTCCGTAAAGTAAAATATCATTACGTATCCAACACATCTACATTATGTATATAATCGCAACGATATGCAAATAATAAACATTGCATATATAAGTGTATAAAAATCACCCTACAACAACGTGTCCCATCTTTACATGATGTGTCGGCGAAAGTTTTACCGATAAGCGTTGGAGCTTCGCCCCACTCATCAGCATTCACTTCGTGGAGATGGCCTAGATTTTTTTTCTGGTTTCACTTTTTTTATTTGGTGTGATAGTGGTTACGGACACCTGTGGCGGCGGAAAATTACCCTACTGCCACTGCCGTTGTCATCTGATAACAGCTTTCGCTGTAAAACACGTACGAACACAAACCCTTTATACTAGTCGGCGACTTCAACGTAGACATTATGTACCTTAGAAATTCAAACTCGAAAGGTGCGTAAGCTGTCCCACGAAAATGGTTCATTGTCGAGATAAGTATACGAAAACGGACGCCATGGGCGCGCGCGATAACGTAGCCACAAGCGAAACGTGGCGAAAACGGGATGCCAAGTGAATACATTCGACCCGCCGGTCAGGCAGAAATTTACTAGTGAAACCGACGCGCGCTCCATCTCTCGTTAACTGCAGCAAGCATATCATTTTCAACGCTTGGCGGCGCTGACCTCAGTCCAAGCGAGCCGAGGCCACGCGTCGGAGCGTTCGAGTTAAAGGTGCTGACTGCTGTACCTTCGTAGCAAACTTGCGGTGGAATGACAAGACGTACAACGCGCTCGAATGCCCCGATCAGGAGATAAGCGCGCGCGCACGAGCGACCACGCCCCGTGGAGGCTCACGCTCATCGCAGAGAGAGGCGCGACGACCTTTAAAACGCGCCATCTCGCCAGTGATGACGAAAACGCGCTGAAGTCGAGGAGCGCTGAGGAATGCCAACGGTATATGGTGTATGTAAATAGCTTGCCGTTAGCAAGCTGAGGTACGTACGCTCCCGTGGCCGAGTGGTTTCGCGCCGCGCGCTGCGGAGCGAGAGGTCACAGGTTCGACGCCCAGTGACGGAACGTTTTCTTCAAGTTTTTTCTTTGATCTCAGTATGTTAGTTGATATTTTACAGCGTCATATCCGTGACAGAAATACGTCAGAAGAGCCGTGGTGGACCCAAAGATAAAACACGTTCGTATTGAAAAGCATCGTAACAGCATCGGTGTCTCCATATGTTTGTAAAAAACTTCAGCTCAAACGGCCGACAGGCCGCTCCAGACAAGTGTGATTCGGACTGTGCATATTCTTCCCAGTGGACTGGAGAAGTGACAACGATTGCTAAATGTGAAGGATTTCTTAACCTCGGACCGCTTCGGGCTATCTATCTGTCCGTGTCAAAATCATGATCACAATGCATGACGTCAGAAAAGGGCGCGAGTTCACATGAAAATGGCACGAACTTCAGGAGGTCCGAGCAGCGGCGCCCAAGCTTGCTTTCGCACATTTTCTGACTCGTCAAGCGCCCTTGCAAGGCATGAGTTACCTCAGTGCTGCTGAAAAAGCGCAGTTTCCTGATACAGAGTTAGCTTTTACCTCCAACGAACATGGCAATAGCCGTGTATTTAATTGCAACGAAAACAAAACGAAAAAACGTGGCATATATAAACAGAAAGGAAGGTACTCACAAAACCTCATTAACCCCGACCAAGAATCTAATCACGTAGGCTGCAGATATGAAACCTCAGCATTAGAGAAAGCAATTAAAGGCTGGCCCCACGCACCTCTTTTTCGCTTTAATTATTTCAAACCCCACTTCAGGTATGTTCGTGCGTGCGTTTGTATGTGTGCGTGTATAGCTGGCAAATCGGAGCAAGACATTGAACAACAAAAACAAAACAAAAAAGACAAGCCCTCTTGGAAGACTCTACCTAGTATGCTAGTGATAGTCGTGTGGACATGCAATCTGATTTTTGTTTTTTACTGGTCCCTCATGAATTAATTAACATTTATTTAGTCAACTTGTTTTATTCTTGCTCGAATCCGTAAAATAATAACTTTAACTTCTAGGCTGCCTCAAACAACCCCAGAATCAAGCACTTATTTCGTGCTGAAAACTGCCGGTTTCTTTTCTTTTTTTTTTAAGAAAAAATTACACCATTTCCCGCTAAAGGGAACCATGCGTAGATGTGAAGCAGCGGGCGCTAACGCTTATACTGGTGGCGGCGTTGACGCTGGCGCCCATCGCAGCGTTGCGCAGGAGAGAAAACTGGGGAGGCGCAAAGCAGGCAGTGATGGAGCAGTGTTTCCTACTGGAACGTGCCAATCGCTGCTAATGGGCAATGAGAGACAGAAGACTCCGACTGGACACAGAGACCCGCCCTCCGCTTTTAGTTAACGCGCACGCTGCAAATTTTTATTGTTCAACAACGCACAGGAGAAATCTCCCACCGGCACCACCTTGGAGGTCAAGATCCATTGCCATATATACGCGGTGGCCAGTGAACGGTTGTGCAGCGCGAGCAGTCGGTTTTTTCAACCTAGAAACTCGCTAGCAGACGCTGCCTGCGTCGGCGTCGCGAGGCGAGAGAGGGGGGAGCGTAGGAGAGGAGAGAGAGGGGGTGACACGCATGCGCAGTGGGAGTGTGAACGCCGTGGGCAGGGATGCGTAGAGGAGAGAGGGGGGAGCGTAGGAGAGGAGAGAGAGGGGGGACGCGCATGCGCAGTGGGGAGTGTAGACGCCCCGGGCAGGGATGCCTAGAGGAGAGAGGGGGGGAGTGTAAGAGGGGAGAGAGGAGGGGAGGCGCATGCGCAGTGAGGGTGTGGTTGCCGCGGGGAGGGATGCCTAGAGGAGAGAGAGGGGGGAGAGGAGGTTTTTTATTTTTATTTTTTTGAAAGGGTTTGCGCATGCGCAGTAAGGGTGGCCACGCCGGCACACCACCACCACCACCACCGGATTAAGCTTCGCCATAAGATGCTTCACATCTAAAACAAGCCGGCGCGAAACACGCCAAATATGAAATAGACGCGTGCTCGCGCACTGCTATTCAAGCGGTGCCAGGCGTTCTTTGATTGCTGCATAGCTGCGCTTGTTCAATGTATATAGCTTCATACAATCAACAGCAAAGCTGTTTAAGCTATAGCTGTAGTTTGTGTGTGTGCGACCAGCCAGAAAACGATCATCATCATAAAGAGCTATGTCCCACAGAAATTGGGTGAATGCCCCAACTCACCACTGGTCCGCGAAAAATGAAGAAGACAACAGTCAGCCCGTGAAATGGCTGCGAAGCGACGGCTGCGAGCCGAAGAGCACGAGTACGTACACAACGACAGAATACTGGGGAACGGGGAAAGGCAGCGGCGGCTGCAAGAAGACTTCGAAGCGACGGAAGGCCTACGCCAACGACAACGAAGCTGAAACCAAGCGTTCGCACCTAGATCTATGAGATGAGCAAACGCTTCGTTTCAGCGCGAGTTTCTGTCTCTCGAGTTCGTACATCCGTGTCGTGTCTGTGACTGTCTGTAGTTTACCTCGAACTTCTCTGCGCTGCGTATCAATGCAGAAACAACCCATCATCACCTAGCGAAAGCCTAGCAAGGACCAAGGCGAAACCTATAGAAACAACCTGCATCACCTAGCTAAGACCTAGAAACAACCTAGAAGACACCAGATTAGTTTTCAGAATCGTCCGAATTCGCTGGTTCGAGCCTTGCGCGGCTTAGCGTAAGCTTCGCCAATTTTTTTGTCTTTTTGTCTTCGTGTGTGTGCGCTGCTTTTATGATGAATGTATATACGACTACCACCATACACAACCGGTAGAACTTCTCTAGAACGCAAGGCAGGAAAGGGAAGATAGAAGCTTACGATGAAAAATTTGCATACAGGAGGTGTATGGTGGATCGGACGTTTCGACAAGCAAACTTGTCTTCTTCAAGGATGCGACTTCCAGAAATCTACGGGTCAGAACGTCGGCTCCAGCACTCACCTCCTGCTTACGGTTTTTTTTAATCTAAAACGCGGGGCATTTTAAAAATATTGGTCCGCATTATCTGGGACACCCGGTATACACACATGCAAAAACGAAAAAGTTTCGGCGAGCGGTTGAACCCCCCCCCCCCTTCCTGGCTACGGCACCGATATGTAGGCATATTTTAATGACATCTGACTGCACTATATTAAACAACGTGCTAATTGCGTGCCCATTTTCGTCGGTTATTGACAGAGCCAGCGAAATAAAAAGATAAAAATAAAAAAATGTGCGCAAACTGCAGCGCGCATCAGGAAGCCGTGATCTCAAACAGGCTAATTGTGAGGTAGCCAGCGTCAAAGAAAAAAACACGGCTGATCCCTCCGTCATAGGAATCGGTATAACACGAAAGTGAAAGGTATGCTCACAGAAGTGATGCTTATTGTTTAGTGATATATGAGAGCTTGTAGAATGAGTATTGGTCTTTGGCAGCCATAGCATTGTTTAACGTGGACACACCCATGTTGACGCCTAGTGGCACATCTCCATCGCGATGACTACAGCCCATGATCATGATTTAACCATTGTGGTAGCTGAAATTTTGAGGCAAAGGCATTTAATGTCTCATACACACATCCGTCCGGCGTCCGTCCGTCCGTCCGTCTGTCCCTCCGTCCATCCACCCGCGTCCGTCCGACCGTGTCCCCACCTGTCCCTGGCATTTCAACATCTCGCCCACCAGCCGCCGCTCTATCGTCGTCGCCAGCCAGCCCACGTCAACTCTACCAGTCAAGCATCCGTGTGATGTACAAACATGGTTTTCGATGAATTTTACTGTCGTTTATTAACGCGAACTGTTTTTGCGCTGCTCGCCTTGGTTTTTCGCGCTACGCGCGCCTCTCTTTTTTTTTTTCCTATTTGTCTTTGCGCCGGAGCCGGGTGAGGAGAGCGTCTGCTACTACCTTCGAGACAGCGCCCGTCGTGCGCTGGAATGATGGCTGTCATTTCACAATTGACGATAAAGGTATTGAAAGTGAAGATGACCATTATAACCAGTTGTGCACAGAGCTTATTTCTTTTATTTCAACCTCTAATTTCTGGTGCGATAGAACTTAACCGCTCGGCATCTGGCGCACGCGGCGTTTCATTGACTTTTTGTGCCGGTGCAGCATCTATTCTGCAGGGAGCTTCAACGGCGACGGCGACGGCGGGGTGCGGGCCAAAGGAGCTTCGCTCCTAAAAAGACATGGTATAGCCAGTCGAATGGGCACACGCTTTCACCGTCCACACTTTGTAATGCACAAAGTGTGCTTCAATTTTTAACGTATACCTGGACACAACGTATCGTGAATACCGCGCAAAGATAACAACAAGCACGCACTAACCACTGGTACTCGATATGGGCGTCTTCAAAACGTCGTCTATTAAGGAGAGAAAGGGCACGGTGTGCGCTTCTGAGTTTAACCTACGCCTGCGTTCATGCTTCCACTACCACAGTCCGCTTCAGCAACACGGGAGGCAGAGGTTCATAGCTGGAGACGCGAACGCGTGCGGGCGTTCCACGTCCCGCTGGGCTCTGTCTCGCTCCACCAAGGCACGACATTCGCCCGTCTAAATCATTGCCTTACTGTGCTTACTGCAGGAGTTTTATTAGTCGGTGCAATCACAGCCGAAGTAGTCAGCGGCGAAACACCATTGGTGCACGTAGACGCTGCACGACTCCGACAACCATGCCGACAACGAGCTGTCACACGCTAACACGAAGCATAAGGCAAAGAACATAACTGCGTCGGCGACTCCCCGATGCTAGCGCGGCCAGGGTTTTTCACGGCTATCGAGAAGCTTTAACTGTGGTCTCCAAGATTGCGAGACGGCGCGCAATCTAAAACGCCGTACTTTAACTGCGTCGTCGACGAATCACTCTCTACCGTTGCTAGTAAGTGTCATGCCGCATTACTTCTCTTCACCGGTCACAGACGGCGGCACCGCCACGTCTCACCAACAGAGAGCACCGAGCAGGAGAGAATGTGTGAGAGATATAAGGCGCGTTTGTAGAGAGCTTTGCAACTGCTTCGATACTATGACATGTTTACTAGAGACAAAGACGGGGACGAGAAGAAGGAATACAGGACAACGCTAGCGCTCCGAGAAGCGTTGTCCTGTATTCCTTCTTCTCGTCCACGTCTTTTTCGCTAGTAAACACGTCATAATAATCAAGAGACCAACTAGCCCAACTTTCCGCTCTAAATGCTTCTATACCTCAGTCGGTAGAGCATCGGGCGCTTCTCGTCGCGGCCGAAGGAGTCAGAGGTTCGACATCCGGCGGGGGGAACTTTTTTCTGAAAGCTTTTAGATGCGAAACATCTTATGCTCGGGGCTCTGTCCATCCCTCCCGCGTCCCGCGTCCCCCGTCCCGTGTCCCGCGTCCCGCGTCCGGCCACTTTCATGAAGTACGGAAGCACCCATTATGCGAACCAGAACACTGTAGTAATATGAAGGCCGTCAAGCACTACTACAGTCATCAGAGTCATGGACGAGAGCACAGAGAGTCTGCTTAGCAATGGCTAGGCAGGTGGTGTCTGTCGCCCAGGTTGACCGCATTCCTTGATCTTGCTTGCATGTGTTTGGAGGGGGCTTAGTCCGTCCCACGTTCCCGCGTCCCACACCAGCGCATGCGCGTCCCCTCCCCCCTCTCTGTCCTACGCTCACCCCCTTTCTCTCCTCTAGGAATCCTCTACTCTATGGAGCGTACGCTCCCCTATCCTCTCCTACACTCACCCCCCATTCTCTACTCTAGAGAGAACGTCGAACGTTACCTAGAGAAGGCAATGGCACAGTACACACAGACAGCCACACGCCCTTCGTGCTTGCGGGCGACTTCAACGTGGATATAACCGAGAACGACTGGCTCGTCCACCACGGGGAGACTGCACAACCGACAACCATAATGGGAACGTGCATAGACCTCATCTTCGCAAACTTCACAATGAAAACTCTTCAAAAGCAACCCCTGACGCTACACTTCACCGATGACAAGGCCGTCGTCATCAAAGAGCCCCGTGCACCGACGCAAATAATCGCACACGTTCCCTAAATACACACGCAACCACCACATTCTCCGTCTTCTCTTATACATTCTCATTTATCCTTTCAATAAAATTCCCGCTCAAGCTATCCATCTCTCCGCTGCTTCGCATCCACACATGCTTTCCTTTAGCGGGAGATGGCGAATTTTTTATTTCACATTTGGTAGCGTTAATTTTACAACGTCATATCCGTGACGGAAATACGTCACTAAAGTGTTGGTGGACCCCGGCATAAAACACTTTCGTGTTACAAAAAATGCAGACAGAAAATAAATGGGTCGTCCTGTGCGTCGCCTTGGTCTTACGAGACTATATGATGGCAATAATACCTGCGCTCCGACTGCGTTATCGGTGAGAAATGTTGGGTGTGAGATATATCTTGATGTTGGCGTACAACCGAACAGCAGGAATTCCTGAAAAAATGGAACGCATATCCGGAACTTGCTCAATTTTTTACAGCGAAAGCTGTTGTGAGATCACAAGGGGCGATTCTGGCGACGTAGTTGTCCGCCACCGCCACCACCCGTGCCGCCGTTGTCCATAACCTGTATCGCACGAAATAAGAAAAAAACATGGTTTATCCCTCCATTATAGGAATCGGTATAACATGAAAATGAAACATGTCCTTAGAGAAGTAGTTCAATGTTTTCTGTAGATTGATATAGGAGAGCTTGCACAATGTCTATTGGTGTTTCACAGTTATGGCACCGCTTAACGTGGATGCATCTACGTTGACGCTTGGTGGTACATCTCTATCCCGAACACTAACGTCCATGATCAATGATTAAACAAACCCTTGTGGTAATAGATGCCTGTGGTAGCTGTAAGGTGAGAGCGGAATCAGAGAAAGCGGTGTGACAGCCACAGGAGCGTCACTGATTGGACACCGAACTTAGGCTAAGGACTTGAACATTTTTGAAACAGCGCAACGATGACACGGACGAAGAGAATAGAAGCACATACAGCGCTGACTCGCAACTGTCTGGGTGTGAGGGGTGTAGTAGTCTTTTTCTTTCATATGCTTTGAATAAATATTTATTTGCGAGTCAGGGCTGTGGTTTGTGCTTCTATTCTCTTCGTCCGTGTCGTTGTTGCGCCGTTTCAAAAATGTTCGAGTGCTGTCACCAGCCCGGTTTTCAATCCTTCTTGGGCTAAGGACGCCTACTCGCAGCATGTTAGAGTTATTTATTGAACGCCACTGCCCGAGCGAGGGAAACGCAACGAGCGTCGTGACTTCCCCGTTGGCCGGCTGCGATTTTTCGCGGGACGAGTGTAATGCCATCTTCGACTGGTCGTTTCGGAGCGCTCTAGAGCGCTCTCGCTAGCGGCATTGTGTTCGTCTGGTCAACGCCTCCTCTATTTTATTCAATGCCAGTGTAAACGCTCGCCCCTCAATGGGAGCCGCCGGTCCGCCTTAGTTCAGGAAGTGGTCGTGATGCGACGCCACATGTTGGGTAGGGCTGCTTGCGTCACACGTCCGTCCGAGCGCTTTCGCACCGGAGATGCGATAGACGCGTTTTCCCTATCCAATATCATGCGTCTGTCCAATTTGTTCCTTCGTGCTCCTTCTTTGCAGCTCGAAGCAATGCCGCCGCTGCCTCACAGCACTCGTGAGGAACCTCTTAAAGGCAGCGCATGCACTGCAGCGTCGCAGTGACGCGTCCCCATTGGTTGCCCGCATAGCGCCACGAACGGAGACGCACTATCTCAAAACACCGTCCCGACAAACCGAACAGATTCTCGCCATAATACGACGGGTTTCAAACAGGCGCTCGGGACTGCGAGAACGGGACCTGCTGCGGCTGGTGCAGGCTTGTGTGATCAGTCGCATCACGTACCATCTCCCCTTCCACAGACTTCTTCGTCGCTAACAGCGCGAAAAACACAGACGAAGACGAGAAGTGGACACGACACAGCGCTGAAAACTTCCCGTCTTCGTCTGTGTTTTTCGCGCTGTTAGCGACGATGAATCTGCACCAACTCGCCCAGTTTTCCATCTTACTTAATGTTATTCCACAGACTTACCCAGTCGGAGCAGACGCGGGTCGACGTAATGCTGCGAAAGGCGACCAAGCTCGCCCACGGCCTCCCACATCACACCGCCACGACACGTTTACTAGCCCTAGGGACACATAACAGCCTCAGTGAGCTATTGAAAGCTCAGTGAGCCAGCCAAAGATAACGCCTTTTGCTCACACCCACTGGGCGACACTTGCTCTCGAGACTGGGATACCCAGTTTTGCACAATGACGTCCAGGACACCGCCATCACTGTCCCGACTTGGGTCCGCCGAACCTTGAAGGTGCATCCGCTACCCCGGAACATGAGCCCTGAGCATGACGCGGGACGCCGGCGCGCCCGTGTTCGGTACTTGATGTGCATGCTCAGTGATATCCCTGAAACAAATACCTTATACACTGATTCTGCACGATGCTGCAACGGGTATTCCGCGGTAGTGTTGGATGGCAACGAATCATTTCTTACGGCCGCCTCTTTGCGGAGTTCTACACCTGCATGAAGTCCTCGGTGTCGCGCTTGCTGTACGGCACGCTCTTCACATTCCTGGAGAGGTGTATATTCTAACCGATTCACAGAAAGCATGCCGAGCCATTTTGATGGGACGCGGCTTCTCCAAGGCGGCTCACCACATCCTACACAAGACACCAAACATAGACACATCCAGCCCACAACGTATCCACTTGCTCTGGACTCCTGGTCACGCCTCCCTGCCGGGTAATGATCGCGCTCACGCGGTCGCTCGAGAACTTATCCACCGAGCTGCACGGCATGGCGAGGCCGAGAGTCCAGATCAAGTGGGCCCTCCACTCACATGCCGAGACATATTAACCTACTACACCAGAACTAGACACACCATGCACCCGCCACCGCCGTCGTTTTCGCGAGAGGAAGAGGTGGCACTCCGCCAACTTCAAACGCATACCTTCCCCAACCTCCTCTCCATGCATAAATTCTACCCTGACCGCTACGCTGACTCTTGCCCGGGTTGTGGCAGCTCCCCAACGGTATTTCATGTCACGGTGGAGTGCCCCGCAAAATTATTTCCTCCCCTTCCCGATATCCTGCGCCGCTTCCGCACCAAAGAGCTGTGGGACGATGCCCTCTGCGACGGACCTCCCGAGGTCCGCCAGGCCTTGGTTCAACGGGCCCGGGTGGTCGCCGAGATCATCATAGGGAACCCGGACTAGGGTTCCCTCCCACATGCGTGGTTTCTATTTTTTATTTTAATAAAACGTTTTCTCTCTCTCTCAAAACACCGTGTCTCTTACAGAGCCAGCGTGACCGCCAACATAGTGAACCATGGCCATGAAGTGAACACAATGGATGCAAGACGCCGCCCCACAAATATGCACACAACTGAACAAAAAAGGTACTTCATATGATTTCCGTCGTGAGGCACTACATGACGGGTACTCTCCCCCATGAACGCAAAGCCCACGCGAAGGCTAGGCGATGGGTGAGAGTAGGAAAGGGCTAGAGGAGAGGGTGGACAACGGCTGGAACGGGCGCATTTGGCTGGTATTGATAAAAAAAATGAAGGACACTTTGTACACTCCAAAGTGTGTTCGGCGAAAGCGTGTGGCCATTCCACTGATTATGCCATGGAGGAGGAATCAACTTTATTTTAAGAAATAAAAAAAATAAAATCAAAAAAAGAAAAGGTCCGGCGAGTTTTTCGGGGATTTGGGCTAATATCCCCGCCTAGGTGTCGGCCACGAGCCCTTGAGCTCTGGCGGCTGCCTCGGCCCGCTGGACGGCCCACAGTTGGTTCTCGAGGGCATGGCTGAGCAGTGCAGTCTCCCAACGCGTTCGGTTCGAGGCTGCGTCCCCGTCTGGAGCCCCACCTCTGTCACACTCCCATAACATGTGTTCCAGGGTTGCCCTGGCCTCGCAAAACTTGCAGCGTGACGGATAAAGCTCTGGGTAACAGAGATTCAAGATCACTGGGCTCGGAAACGTTCCGGTCTGCAGCTGTCGCCACGTGACCGCCTGCTTTTTGTTCAGTTTTTGGTGTGGTGGCGGAAATTTGCACCTGGCCAGTCTGTAATTCTGTGTAATGTCCTTGAAACTTGTAAGGCGATCCTCCCACTTCCACTCCTCACACGACGTCGCGGCCGAGACGGCGGCGGTGTTGACATGTCTTTTTTCTTTTACACTCTCAGTGGGATAACACACAAACCGAATGTGTGCGTGTTTACTTTTTTTAATTTTTTACCGCGAATCGCAGCGAGACGCGAGACTCATCTTCCTCCGTTC